>JAUELF010287271.1:0-10191 GCA_031471495.1 Clinocardium nuttallii | reverse complement strand
TGCTGAAACCATCATGTGTTGGTATAACGATACGTTAACCATGAGTCGTGCTGAAACCATCATGTGTTGGTATAACGTTACGCTAACCATGAGCCGTGCTGAAACCATCATGTGTTGGTATAACGTTACGTTAACCATGAATTCCAATGGATTCGCGGTCCCATTTGTCTGCAATAAACACTTATCCACATACGACACATCTGCAGCAGACGACTTTGAAAACATCTTGCTAAAAGCATGGAAAATGTCTTTAGATGAACGTATATTGTAATGTAAATTAATGCAATGTATGAATATAGTTACAAACATTATGAGCAATTTCTCTCATTTTTCGAAACTGTTTTTAAGAGATAGCTGCTTCTTATGCGTCAAATTACGTCTGAGAATGAAACAAACTGTCACTTCCACCCTAAAACAACAACAACAACAACAACAACAGTAACTAAATGTCTGCTTTTGCTTCACCTGCTCCCTTAAATCTCTAAATACACACCCCAAACACACACAAACAACATAATCAATACCATTTGTAACGTAAAGTCTGCTTTTTATACATATTCTCCCAAAAATCCCCAAAATACACAAACAACAACAACAACAACAACAATAGTTACCAAACGCCCTGCTTGTATTACAACCCCGTCCACCAATTACAACAAAATCAACAAAACGTCTGCTGAAATATTGTGAAAAAACCGTCTGCATCAGGGGATATGAAGTAGCGTGTCCGTCTATTAGTGCACAAACCGGAGCCGGAGAACTGGGAAACATTATTGAGGGGAAGTATAAGCCTAAAGGGCTTAAAAGGTTTCCCAGAAGACAAAAGATAGACAAAAGGTGTTAGTACTACGTATACCGTCTTGGTAGTGTGGTGGATAGAACATCCTACTCGAGAGCGGGGTACCAGGAGGGTCCGCTGTCCGATTCATTGACTTGAGGGAATGTTGGTATTTCTCCTTGGCGCTATGACAACAGTTGCATTGGTCTCCTTGGCGCTAAGCGTGACAACAGTTGCATTGGTGTCACGATAAGCTAACCAGCAGCATGGGTAATTTACAATATTACTAAAAAAAACAAAAACATTAAAAGACAATCATACAGCGTCTGCTGAAATGGTGTAAAACGTCTTTATTATGTGTATTAGCTGTCCTACGAGAAAACCAACATTATGGACTCAGAATCGACTCATATCAGTCTGTTCGCAGTTCGTGCAGACTGATCCGGGCCGACGCATTCCGTCTCAAGGGAATAGAGGTATAGAGTATTGATTCCTGAGACATAAACTCCACATGAGCGAATAGTGTCTGCCCGGGTAAGACTACGTGGCATGTTTAGGATGATCCGGGTCGATAGGAGGCATGTTTAGGATGATCCGGGTCGATAGGAGGCATGTTTAGGATGATCCGGGTCGATAGGCGGCATGTTTAGGATGATCCGGGTCGATAGGCGGCATGTTTAGGATGATCCGGGTCGATACTTTACGCCGAGGCCACAATTTCGGTTTTCTCGCGGGACGGCTCATATGAAGTAGCGTGTCTGTACTGTGGTCTCGGAGGTGTTGTGAAGCTACGTAATGTTCTGTCACCGTGATAGTACTGAAATAATGTTGAAAACGGCGTAAAGCCCAACTATATCAAATCGCTATAGTCGAAGTTACTTAGGGAAGAAACTCAGCTGTGTATGTAAAATGAGAAATGGGTACATAATGTCCGCATTTTACTTTGTCTACATTTTTTTTCAAATGAGGCATGCTAAAGCTAGAGGTGCAAAAGGGTCGCTTACATTTGAATAGAAAATGTCCACGTGGAATATTGGAAGCAGAAAGTGATGCATGATGGACCATTGGCCCCTCGTCACATGGGTGAGGAGCTCAAATCCCGTGATAAGCAGGTGGCCGTCTTTTAGATTTAATTTGTTCAAACAAACGGCGCGAATATGGATCAAATGTTCAGATTTCGGGCGTGATTTGTAAGCTGCAACCCTATTTCGCTTTTGATGCAACATCAACCGACTGAAATAAAGAACATCCATTCTGTAAGCCTTACGATTATTTCTAGTTTGGTGGTTAATGCTGTTTGCAACGATTCAGCGACATGTTCTGTGTTATAATAATATTACTAATCCAGTTATCATGATAACTTAGCGCCAATGAGATTTTTAACAGATATATTTTGAAATATTTTGTTTAACCCTTTACCTAATACGACAATATTTTGAACATATTATGTCCAAAAAAATGGAAAATCTCTATAATTAAATGGATAACCTACGACTAAAAGTGGAAAACATTGTGGCAAAAGGAGAAATTGCTCGTTTTGTTTTATTCTTCCCGACCGTTTATAAGTAAAAGTACTTAGTTTGAAATTGATGTGAAAATAGTGAAAACCAACGTTTTGGCTTCTGCGTAATGTACCGATCCAGATCAACCTGTACAGTCCGCGCAGACTTATCCAGGCCGACACATTCCGTCTCAGGAGAATAGAGGTATAGAGTAATGATTCTTGAAACAGAAAGTCCACAAAATGCGAAACATGTTTTGCGTGGTTAGCCTGCGTGGCATATTTAGGCCGATCCAGTTCGCTCTACTCAGAGGCCACACTGTTGGTTTTCTCGCGGGACGGCTCGATTACATTGTGTATTATGAAACGAACTCGTTCTCAAAACTTGAAAAGCACGTGGTGTGTGAAATATCAATAACATTATGGAATTTTAGTCATTGTATGTTTTTAAGATCATGTCGAATCATTTAATGCGTGAGAGGGAAGAAAGAAGATTCTCGTAGGACTCGAACCTGAGTCATCCCCAGCAAATGAGATTCGACGATATTTGAAAACTTTCTGACAAAAGGAGAATATGCTCCCAATGAGCAATTTCTCCTTCGTCATGACGCGCTCAACTCTTTGCATCAATAATATTTTCGTTTTTAGAGATTTTCCATAGTTTTGCAAAGATGTTTTCAAAATGGTATGATACAGATTGTTTTATTTGTGGGAAAAGGTTAAAACCTGTATATAGCACCGAAGATTACCCATGAGAGGTGGTAGGCATATGGCACAATGTTCATGAGAGAACCTAAGCGCTCGTAGTTATTGTGCAAAAGGCTTGCAATATAGACAGGCCGCTTCATCTGTCTAAAAAATGTTTGGCATTAAAATATTAAGGCGCTCTCTTGTTTACTAAGGGATGTAACTCGTATGTGCGTATTATATAACCGTTTGCTGCTTTACAGAGTTATCCCTTTTGTTTGACTGGGGATTACGCCACGTTCAGCAGTACTCCGATCATAGAACAGCGTTTCCTGATTTATCCTGAATATATAAGCCGTCTCGCGAGAAAACCAACATAATGACATCTGCGTAATGTATCGACCAGATCAGCCTGCGCTGTCCGCGCAGTCTGATCCGGGCCGACACATTCCGTCTAAGGGGGATAGAAGTATAGAGTAATGATTCCTGAAACAGAAGATCCACAGGAGGTGAAAAGTATCTGACCGCATTTGCCTGCGCGTTATGCTAAGGCTGATCTGGTCGATACATTACGCAGATGCCAAAATGTTGGTTTTCTCGTTGGACCGGCTCATAATAGTGTACTGACAGTTTTTAATCGTTTTCAAATATTTGGCTTTACAATACTTTAAGTACTTTTAGATCAATATCTTTACCATAGGCCGTGCTTAATGACATATGTTTAAATCTTTTGCTGACAAACGCAATTAGGGGCTTTTGCAAACAATGCAGATTCGTGTCAATAACGAGCTGCCTTACCTTAAATCTGCATTAGTTGACACTTAGACATTACATTATACACAATTTCTTGTTTCACGAAAAATGGAGTGGTCCAATTTTCTACATGAAAGATTCGACTTAATGAAATTTGGCAATGGAAAAGTCCACATAGAACAACTTTCAAATTAAAACAATTACACAAGATAACACCGAATTTGAATTAAGTCTTTTTTGAAAACTATTAACGCCAATTTGGACAATATTTCAATTATATTCCGCCATTTTCCTGGTTAAACTTCCAGTACTAGCCGTATTATTTATTCTGACACCGCTTCCTATATATCTAGGATGGAAACCAACGCTACCATCGTTAATACAATACAAAACAATACAATACGATACGATACGATAAACCTAATCGAATAACAATTGTCTTCTCGCGGGGCGGCTCATTTATTATGACTTGACCGGGGAATCGAAGCAGGGGCTCGAAACTATGAAAACCTTCTCTGTTTTTCAAAAAATGCAGTCTAAGCTCGAAATAGGACTTCTGATCGGTCATTTGCGAGAATGAATTCGCTCCTGGTTAATTTTATCGCAAGCACACTCCCTACGAATTGAGCTTCAACATTTTGGAGCCAGCTTTGAAGGGATCTGTCAAATAGATTGTTTTGGTATTAAGCAGTTTTCAACATATTTTCAGTCATATCAAGACGGCTATGTGTTTCCTGGATTATTCACAACAGAACTCCCCTTACAACAGTCTTTCCAAGTAAAAACGGCTGAAAGAATGCCGAGTTGGGGTTCGAATTTCAACCATTGGATTTACAGCCCGCGTTACTACCGATTGAGCTATGGGTGCTTTACTCAAATCTAAAGCGTAAAAAGCTCTCAATTTAAGGGTAATGTCTAATGTCCTTTTCTATCGATCGTGGTATGTACTTAGAAAATGAGATTCACTTTGTTTATTCGGAAAACGGTCAATTCGGAAATCATTAATTTATTTGATCTGATCTTTAATTTCACTTACATGATGAGTAGTTCGTAGAGTCATACAGTTACAATATACCAGTAGAAGTGGGTGAAGATTATAGGTACAATATAACAGTCTAACAGGATGTATAATACATGTACAATATACCAAAATAACAGCGTGTATATGACAGGTGCAATCTACCAGTAGAATGGAGTTTAAATTTCAGGTACACAATTCCAGTAAAACAGGGTGTATAGAGCAGGTGCTCTCCACCAGAAGAACACACTGCAATCTACCAGTAGAACAGAGTTTAAATGTCAGGTACCCTTTACCAGAAGAACATGGTGTATATTACAGACACATTGAATCAATTTAACAGGGTGTAAATTACAGATACAATCTTCCAGTAGAACCTAATGTATATTACAGACACATTGGATCAATTTAAAAGGGTGTAAATTACAGATACAATCTTCCAGTAGAACAGTGTAATGTACCATTAGAACAGTTTATAGTACGTGTACAATCTACCAGTAGAACATAATGTATATTACCGACACATTGAATCAATTTAACATGGTGTAAATTACAGATACAATCTTCCAGTAGAACAGTGTAATGTACCATTAGAACAGTATATAGTACATGTACAATCTACCAGTAGAACATAATGTATATTACCGACACATTGAACCAATTAAACTGGGTGTAAATTACAGATACAATCTTCCAGTAGAACAGTGTAGTGTACCATTAGAACAGTATATAGTACAGGAAAAATCTACCTGTAGAACATAATGTATATTACCGACACATTGAACCAATTTAACAGGGTGTAAATTACAGATACAATCTTCCAGTAGAACAGTGTAATGTACCATTAGAACAGTATATAGTACGTGTACAATTTACCTGTAGAACATAATGTATATTACCGACACATTTATACCATTAGAACAGTACATAGTACAGGTACATATACCAGTAGAACATAGTGTATATAACAGGTACATTGAACCAAATTAACAAGTCGTATAATAGAGATACATTGAACCAATTTAACAGGGTGTACATTACAGATACAATCGACCAGTAGAACAGGGTGTAATATACCATTAGAACAGTATATAGTACCGTCACATATTAACAATAATAAATGGTGTAGATTACAGGAACAAAGATACCTGTAGAACAGACTGACTATTCCAGGAACAATGTACCAGTAAAAAAAAGGTGCAAATTATAACAACAATGTATCAGTAGAGTGTGTATATATATATATGTGTGTATAACTTTGTATATATATGTGTGAATATATGTGTGTATAACTTTGTATATATGTGTGTATAACTTTGTATATGTGTGAATATATGTGTGTATAACTTTGTATATATGTGTGAATATATGTGTGTATAACTTAGTATGTATGTGCACTTATGTATATGTTTGTTTGAAAAAAGTAATTGTGACAGTGATCATTATTATTCGTTCTATTTATTTTAGAGATTGAAATATTATACTAGCTATTGTTTCATCCAGTTGATTTCAGTGATTGAACATAGTAATTGTAAAAGGCATCGTTATTATTCATCAGGTTGACTTTATGGATTGAAAATAGTAATTGTAAAAGGCATCGTTATTATTCATCAGGTTGACTTTATGGATTGAAAATAGTAATTGTAAAACCCATTGGACTAAAATGCCAAGAGAGAGTAAGGTACCTAATGGCGTTTGTGAAGAGTGTAAAGACCTACAGCTCTACAATGTTCAAACTTTATACCTAATAATATTGATAGAAGCATTGCACAGATTCTGATAAGATGAAGTAGATTGACAGGCTGATCTGAACCTACATTATTTAGAAATACAAACGTGTACCTTTCTCTCCGGGATGGGCTAGAACACTAAGATAAGTGTTAGGTGTAATTGGTCTGGCAAGCCTAGAAACTCATTAGATGGTTAAAGTGCGATTATTAATATGATAGTCTGGTAGTGGGGCGTTATTCACCCGCCTTTCATAAATTGTTATGTGTAAATTGTGTTATTTCGTACACATTGATAAGTGTATGATTTTTCTTTATACTGTCTTACCCTTTATAAGTTATACTAAGTATTTTAGAAAATGACAATCATATTGCAGTAGCAATGCTCGGCTTTGTCTTGTTTAATATGGGCATGGTCCATTTAACAACACGCCCCGCTACCGCATTTTTCAAAAATGACGTAATATCGTATTTACGTCACACCATATTTCAGTGACGTACCATAACTATTTTTGATACAGTATCAACATACATTTAGTAAAATGCGGGTTTTTCATCCGTTGTGTTTGATTTGCGCATGTCAGTCGGAGATATTTAGAATACATGTCTACGAAATAGGTGTTAAACTATAGTGGATTGGCAATTGAGTCTTAAATCTTGACCAACAAATGGTCTGCAAAGTTGACAAAATGAGCTTAAATGTTCCAATCCTTTTTTCTTAGATTTACAAAGATTTAAAATGCTATGATCTAACACGCACATAATGTTACAATATTGATATCTTACATCTACAACGATTTGAAATGCTGAAATATAATAATGCAATCTTACATTTACACATATTTTCAACACTATTATTTTACATTTTCGAAGGTTTACAAAACGAGTGTATACCATTAACAAAGATTCACAAAAAATATACTCATTTACACACATTAATAACACTTTTATTTTACATTTACAAACATCTACATAACAGTTTTCTTTCATTTGTAAAATAATTACCTTTAATTTACACTATCATTTAAAAAAATAATTATCATACATTACAACACACTTACCTTACGTTTACACACAATCACAGCACAATTATCTTACGTTTACAAACATTCACAACACGCTTATCTTACATTTACATAGATTTACAACACCGTTATCTTACATTTATTACATAATTATCTTACATTTACATAGATTTACAACACCGTTATCTTACATTTATTACATAATTATCTTACATGTACATAGATTTACAACACCGTTATTTTACATTTATTACATAATTATCTTACATGTACACACATTTACAACACCGTTATCTTACATTTACTACATAATTATCTTACATGTACACACAATTACAACACCGTTATTTTACATTTACTACATAGTTATCTTACATTTACACACATTTACAACACCGTTATCTTACGTTTACTACATAATTATCTTACATGTACACACATTTACAACACCGTTATCTTACATTTATTACATAATTATCTTACATGTACACACATTTACAACACCGTTATCTTACATTTACTACAGCCGAGCCCCATTAGATCAGTCGGTAGCGACGAGGGCTGTCATTCCAGGGATCGTGAGTTCGAATCCCGGCTCGGCCAACATTCTTTCCGACATTTGATAAAAGTCAATGCGACATGCGTCATTTGTCTTTCACCAATGGGCTTAGTCTATGTGGAAAAGCAGCCAGTTGCTTGGAAAGAATGTTGTGTGTTGTACTGGTGTGAGAAAACCAGGAACCACATGAGTAGGTGAACTGGCCGCCGTGATATGACTGAGAAATTGTTAAAACGGCGTTAAACCTTAATCAATCAATCAAATAATATGTAGGAATTACCTTGAATATATAATATGTATGTATTATCTTGAATATACGCATGTTCCATGTGACGTTGTTTGTTTTGTCACCAATATGACGTCATGTATTCATTTCCCACAATGTTTCAAATTGTAATCATTAACTGTTCTTTCATTAAAAAAGATATGTTTTACAAGATACTTCCAAAGTCGTCTGCTGTATATTTTGCCATATGTCGGAAAGAGTTATATCTGCCAGGTAATCTCTCACCTTGAAATTATGGGTATGTAAAACCTTTCCTTTGAACTTGTCCAGTCCCTCGAAGTCGGGTTTGTTGGGCTCGGTTAAATGACCATTACACACCATGACAAAGTCGTATATCTCCTTGGTCACTTTTCCAGTGGTCGCATGTCTCGATGTAACCAACCATTGGCCGTTTTCCTCAAAATTGTCTGCCTTTTCTACTTTGTCGATGCAGGTCTGTATGAAATCAAAGTAACTTATCAGTGGATATATTTATATTCCAATGCTAAGAGTGCTTATCCCATTACATTCCCATATTTAAGTTGTCCCGCGAGAAAACCAGCAATATGGCCTCTGGGTAATGTATCGACCTAGATCCGCGCAAACTGATCCGGCCGACACAATCCGTCTCAGGGGAATAGAGGTAGAGAGTATTGATTCCTGCAACAGAAAATCCACAGGAGGCGAAAAGTGTCTACCCGGGTAAGTATGTGCTTAGGCTGATCGGAATCGATACTTTACGCAGAGAACACACTGCTGGTTTTTCTCGCTGGACAGCTCATTGATGAATGTATTTTACTTAGGACCCTTTGCTAGCGAAAGTTTTGCGTGGAGCTTAATGTAAGGAGTTTTGACGAGCTGGACAGCACATACTGTATTTACGTATTGAAGTATTTATATAAAACCAAGCCGTAAAACTTAAGTAAAAACCTGTAGACTTGTTTACTAAAAATTAGGAACTCGTTTGCTGTTATATATAATAATATGACGAACTACATGTTATGGTCTGTAATTAAAGGTCGTTTTGCATGTTCTAGAATCCTTATTTGACCCTCTAACTATATGGTGTAAGTACTCAAGAGAACCAACTCAGTGAGACGATTCTTTTGAGTACCCTTAACATTGGCTTTGCTTTGATAATAAGTGAGACATTGTGGGAAAAAGAGCAGAATATTCCCTCCTTATCTAGAAATCTGATGAAGGATCTCAAGCTTTCCCTATAGAATATGCCAAAAGTCTCTACCTTACTTGAGTGTATACTTAATTTTCACTCAGGTAAGCAGCTGATTAGAATTGAGCCGTTCCAACAGTGTGGACTCTGCGCAAAGTATCGACCCGGATCACCCTAAGCATGCCACGCAGGCTAACCCGGACAGAAACTTTACGCCTCCTATGGATTTTCTGTTTCACGTTTCATTACTGTATACCTCTATCATCCAGAGACGGAATGTGTCGACCCGGATTAGCCTGCGCGGACTGCGCAGGCTGATCAGGGTCGATGCATTACACAGATTCCATACTATTGGTGCTCTCGTGTTGACAATCGAGAGTAGAAAAAGTAAAAATATATTTTAGTATTTCATTAGACAGCTGGACTGGACACAGACGCGTGTACGTTTTGGGCTGATCTGGATCGATGCATTACGCTGAGTCCATAATGTTAGTTTTATCGTGGAAGGGTTCATATAGAGTAAATCTTCTTTTTTTTTAACCCTTTCCCTCATATAGACGCTTTCTGACGCCTCTGCGGCAGACGGCTTTTTGAAAACGTGCAATTTCTCCTCTTGCCACAATGTTTTCAACTTTTAGTCATAGGTTATCCATTCAATTATAGAGATTTTCTAGTTTTTGACAAAATATGTTCAAAGTCGTCTGCTG
>JAUELF010287260.1:0-10192 GCA_031471495.1 Clinocardium nuttallii | reverse complement strand
CCCCCCCCCCCCCCCCAGGTTTAATTTATCACGGTGTGTATAGATGCTTTTCCAGTAAATGTTCACAAATTATGAGAAATATTTGGATTAGATTTAACATACTTTTGCTCATCGGTAGCAGGGTACTCAAACATATTATTTTCTTTTTCAAGCAAACCGTTTTTTAATTTTTATAAACATTTGTTTATTGGAATGGTACCCGGAGCAAATGAATGAATGTAGACAATGCATCGTGAATGGTTTAGCGATACTAAAAAAGAAAATATGTCCTCTAGTATGTCGAATGATTTATATGTGCATGCATATATATAATAATAACATACAAACAGAAAACTATTGTGTTCGATTCTAGTTGCATGTAACAGCGTGACTGTAGCGACTAACGGAACTTACACACAGTCGACAAACGGAACAGTTACCATGGTCACGTTTCACTGTGACGTCGGCACATCTTTAATCGGAGACTCGATGTCTTATTGCTTAAGCGATGGGACTTGGTCGTCAACTAATCCTAATTGTTGTAAGTACAAAGTATTTTAATACAAACGTACACGTACTTTATGCAGAAAACATAACATCGTACTCGGAATTATCCATTAAATTAACCCTTTACCCACATATAGACGATTTCTGATCCCTCTGCAGCAGACGACATGTGCAAACATTATGACAAATGGAGAAATTGCTCATGATGAGCAATTTCACTATTCAATAATGATATTTCCTTTTATAGAGATTTTCAACATTTGTGTGGATACTTTTTACAAATCGTCTGCTGTAACTTTGTTGTATGTGGGAAAGGGTTATCTCTTTCCCGCATATCAACAATCCACCTTTAAAATATTTAGACAAAAATAAAGTATATATTCTTTATTTTTGTCTAAATACTAATACTAACTAAGTGAACACTCATTTTTAGACATATACAAGTTAACATTCTTTAAATAGTACGGAAAGGGTTAAACTTCAGTCATCAAAAATGAGGTGTCACCTTTAAGTCAAATATTGGTGACACGTGATGTTGACTACTCTAAATAAGCAATTTCACGATAAAAGATGACCACTAGTCTCCAGTCTAACATACATGTAGGTACCTAAATGTGCTACTGATGTCAGTGAAGCAGTCCTGTTTACTCGGATAACAGGTAAATACTATCCTAAAGATGAACCTCTTACATTGAGAAATGTTAATATTAATATAAGTATAATACATTATAATGATAAGTGCTGTAGTCGTGTTAATTTATTAAAGATAGGCATGTAATGACATCGATTCGAGACCTTGTCTGGTTTCAAAAACAATTAAGCTGTTTCGAGCCGGGTGATTAAAATGTTGAAATATTTATTAAATTCGCCATTTTAAGATGTAATGCATACGTGACAAAACATGATTATTACATTTAATCGGCGCCCGGCAAAATGAGACATTGTAGCATATAACTAAATAATGGCCTTTGCGTCATGTATCGACCTAGATCAGCAAGCGCAGTCCGCGCGGATTGATCCGGGCCGACACATTCTGTCTCAGGGGATAGAGGTATAGAGTAATGATTCCTGAAACAGGAATTCCACAGGAGGCGAAAAGTGTATATCCGGGTAAGCCTGCGCGGCATGCTTAGGCTGGTCCGGGTCGATACTTTACGCAGGGACCACAATGTTGGTTTTCTCGCGGTACGGCTCACATGTCTGCCTACACGAGGAAGCGTCATGGGGACATCTTATATTGCAATATTAAAACTCAGCATGACTAGTTTTACTCCTAAATCATTTTTTGCAATGCCCAAAAAAGTCTATTCCTGAGGAAATGAGCCGTCACGTGAGAAAACCAACATTGTGCCACACAGGCTTATCCGGATAGACATGTTTCACCTCCTGTGGATGTTCTGTTTCAGGAATCATTTTCCCTCTGAGACGGAATGTGTCGGACCGGATCAGGCTGCGCGGACAGCTCAGGCTTATCTGGTCGATACATTACGCAGATGCCATGTTGGTTTTCTCACAACACGGCTTAAAGGCTTTTGCAAGAAGGTATTCATTTACTTTTTATTTTTCAAAACACGTAGCCCAATGTGACACGTTTTCCCAGCCTTCTTCCGGTAATTACACACTATATTCCGATGGAGTTACAACGACAGCAGCGGTATCGTGTGAAGTGGGGACGACATTATCAGGAGGCGCCACAATATCATGCCTTGAAAACGGAACATGGTCAACGACAAATACTACTATCAGCTGTGGTGGGTTCTTATGGGTGCAGTTTCATCCTTACTTGACTTAAACATATTAGCCGTTCCGCGAATAAACCAACGTACTGGACTCTACGTAAAGTATCGACCCGGATCAGCCATAGCATGCATGCATCGCAGGCTAACCCGGACAGACAAGTTTCGCCGCCTGTAGATTTTCTATTTCATACTATATACCTGTATCCCCCTGGGACGGAATATGTCGCCCCGGACTAACCTGCTTAGTAAGGATCGATACATTACGTAAAGTTCATCATGTTAGTTTTTTCGTGAAACGGCTCCTATCTGCATTAAGGTAGAATAATATACAAGATTCACAAAAATAAATCTGTACAATGCAACATGTATGTTGGCTAGGAAACAAAGATACAGATCTGACATATTTGTTTATGAAAAGTTTATAGTAGCCGTGCTTCCAAAAACCATCTGTCATGTTACAATGTACATGTTCTTATGACTAATTCATACACAAATATGGCTATGCTTTATGCAACCATAAACCGCTTTTCAGGCTCTTAGGAATAATGCCTAAACCTTAAAACAGAAACGGCTCAGAGATTACTAGCTACCTTTTTTACTCAATGTTCTCATGTCTCGTAAATGTCATGGCTTTCATGCTGACTCTGTTGTACTTCCGCTGCGCATGTACATTTGTATAATAGCCACACAATCTCACAGATATACAAAATATCACGTTACACCGGTATTATTTATAATTTCAGTGAGCTGTACTAGTCTAGGTACCCTATCAGCCGGTTTAATTTCACTATCCTCAAACGGCACAGCTACCACTGCCCAGTTCGACTGTGCCCAAGGGTACGGCGTGGTAGGAGAGTCTACGGCGACTTGTCAGAATGACGGTACATGGTCCGCCACAACGCCTGCATGTGGTATGAATAGTGATTGTATTTGTACTGTTCTGGATCGGAATCGACATTCGTAGCGCCTGTTATAACGGTTGCAATAGCTATATCATGTGTCATATCATTTTAAATGTTCGTTATAAGCGATCCTTCTCGCGAGAAAACCAATAGTATGGACTATGCGTAAAGTGTCGACCCGGATAGACACTTTTCGCCTCCTGTGGATTTTCTGTTTCGGAAATAATTTCTCTATACCTCTATCCCCTGAGCCGGAATATGTCGACCCGGATCAGACTGATCTGGTCGATACATTACACAGATACCATATTGTTGGTTTTATCACGGGACGGCTTATACTGCTTTTTATGTCTTGTTCAGGGAAAAAGTCCCTCCAGGATAGGGCGACAGGTTTGTCATAAAAAAAACCCAATACCGTGTTAAACTGAACAGGCGCCATCACAAATGTCATAATTATTCTACATTATAACTGTTTACATAAGCAAAGCACGTGTAAACCTTGAGACAAGAATGCGATATCAACTGTACTTATCTGCACAGTGACATTGCATTGCTATTATCTCGCATAGATGAGGTTATCGTACGTGGTTACTTGTGTCTCACAACATATATCTTTGATTTGTGTTATTATTCATATCTCCAACGGAAGTTAGATAATAATGCTTAACCTTTTGCCACATACAAAAAGATAAGCAACAGACAATTTTCCTGAAGGGAAACCTTTTACTATTAAAAACAATGTAGCAAAATAATCTGTGTCTTCTATAGGTCAATCATGTATAACTGCAAACAGTTTAATGTGCCAATACTTATTAAACATCACTACATCTAAGAGTCTTCTGAAGTAATAACAAACATATAGATGTGTCAAGACTGAAATCGCATGTATCATGACTATACTTAAATATCACTTCATCTAAGAGTCTTCTGAAGTAATAACAAACATATAGATAGTCAAGACTAAAATCGGATGTATCATGACTATACTTAAACATCCTATGCATCTTTCTTTATTTATTAAATTGTGAAATATGCTTCCAGATAGTAATGTTAAGGTATGCAAGGTATCAAAAAGCAATGATTCATTTAAAATCATGAAGTTGTTTAATATTACTTACATTTGATTTAGATTTCGCATGTAGTTAAATGGCAATTCATTTATCATGTACACCGTTCTCGTATGTTTGCAGTTTTAACCAGTGCTTCGACAGAAGATACCGGCAGCGGTATTAATTTACTCCCAGTCGTCATTGTATTGGCCGTTCTTTCCACAGCATTTGCTGTGGCCTTTGGAATTCTGTTGTGTGTTTATTTCAAGTCCAAAAGAGAGACCAAATTGAAATCATTGGGTACGCTACTTTTCGTATGTATGATTGCACTAACTATTTAGACCATGTCGTGGCTTGTACAGCGAGACTGAAACAGGGGTGAGTTTAGATTGACTTTACAATTCCTAATTTAGACCATGTCGTGGTCTGTACTGGGAGACTGAAACAGGGATGAGTTTAGATTGACTTTACAATTCCTAATTTAGACCATTTCGTGGTCTGTACTGGGAGACTGAAACAGGGGTTAGTTTAGATTGACTTAACCATTCCTAATTTAGACCATTTCGTGGTCTGTATTGTGAGACTGAAACAGGGGTTAGTTTAGATTGACTTAACCATTCCTAATTTAGACCATTTTGTGGTCTGTGCTGGGAGACTGAAACAGGGATGAGTTTAGATTGACTTTACAATTCCTAATTTAGACCATTTCGTAGCTTGTACTGTGAGACTAAAACAGGGGTGAGTTTAGATTAACTTAACCATTCCTAATTTAGATCATTTCGTGGCTGGTACTGTGAGACTAAAACAGGGGTGAGTTTAGATTGACTTTACCCATTCCTACAGTTTGACGTATCTGACTCAGACAAGTTTTTACAATGTTGTGGCAGAACTATAAATTAGTCTGGATGACAAATTTCTCCTCTTTGATACAATGTTTTTTTAATAATATTCAATACTTATTTCGTTTATAGACGTTTTCCGTAAGTTCAACTAGATGTTTTCAAAGTCTTCTCCTGCAGATATTTGTGTATGTCGATACAGGTTTAAGACAATATTCATTTTATATGGGTGTTCTAGCAGTTATCTAAATTAAGTCTTGCATATATTCTGTCTACAACAAGCAACATTTCGATTATTAACCTTAAACCTTGTTCTGTAATTCAACCGAGGTGGAGTTTTCATAAACACAACAATGGGAAACTATGCAGAAAGGTTTCCTTAATTTGATCAACCCTTTTCCGCAAACAACAAATCTGCAAAAGACGAATTCGATTATTTATTTGGTTTTAAAAACCTCTTAAAAGGAAAGTGAAACTACTGAAAAGAATTGAAAACACTACAACAAAAGATGAAGTAGCTCATTTGAACAACGTCATCTTTTGTCACAATGTTTTCAGAAATCCTTTGCCGCATTGGTGTCAGAAAGCTTCGTCATGTGGGAAAGGGTTAACAACTTGCAGGGTTTTCAAGTCTAACAAACTGAGCGATATGTGTGTTAGTTATTCTTAATACGTCATTGATAACCTAGTGCGTTACTCAATTTGTATTTCCAGTCTATGATAAACATTACGATATCATAGAAGACGACAAAGCCCAGATAAAGACATCGAAAAAGATTCCATTCGCGAAAGCCCCGATGGATCACCAGCGACATGTCATGAATGCAGAAAACCAGGCAGGTTCTCGGGCACCTTCGGGATTTAGTTTTAAAGATTCGTTCGGGTATATATATAGTATAACTTACTTATTTAAGGTAGACACTCCCTAATGGGATCTGCGATTTCCGCAAAAGTCGTTTTATAAAACAATGTATAGACTCGGCAATTTCCGCCAAAATTCGGTATTTTCCGGTTGACATGAAGGATTTAGCAACGTAAACTGTCGATCTCTAACGACCTCATACGGAAATCTCCGTGACTATAAGATAGTATCTTCCTCAACCGTTTATGTTCTTATCATCGTTTGTTGTTTTGTGAGAATCTTTAGTAGGAACACTCATAAGAGTTACGATGAGTTGAAGCATGATATAACACCAGGACACAACGCAGGTTGTAAAGTATTATTTTGCATCTGGCTTGTTGGATATATAATACATACAATACTATAACTACTATGGGTATGACAGCGTTTTAGGGTTTGATTATTACAAGAACTCATATTTTAGTTACGAATACCTGAATGCATTTGTGACATGCGTCTAAAACGGCACATACTACTGTTGAAACTAACACGTGAAGGGTTTTTAAATCAAAGTTTGAAGCACTGTACTCCGTCTATCATGTCTCAAAACGTAACCTGTAATAACTTAACGATGGAGGGGGTACTGTTAAAGTCTCTTGACGTATGGAGAGGTCTGACTTAAGACTTTCACTTGGCACATACAGGTTTTCGTAAACCGTTCCAATAAAGCGCCTTCTGACACTACCTCAGCAGTCGACTTTCGAAAACATTATGACAAACGGATAAATTGCTCATAATGCCTCAATCATTTTAACTTTATAAAATATTTTTTCTTTCGTGTACAGTGAATGTTCATAGTTTTACTAAATATTTCAAAGTCGTCTAATGTAGATGGGTTTTTTTTCTTCAAAAGGGTTGACGACATGGCTTCGTATAGTGTAAGCAGAGTTTCGGAATCAATCACCCCACGATCTCTAGCATCAACTACCCTCCCGTTACACCTTATTAGAGAAGCGACATCCAGCTCCATACTGGATCAGCCAGCAGCGCCCTGGTCAAGTACTAAAAGAAAGTCTACAACACATAGGACACCTAGGACACCTAGGACACCTAAGACACCTACTTCCCCTGACTCCGTATCAAATCCAAGAACACCGCGTAAGACAAGGAACTCACCAAGGAAACCAGTTGACGAACATAACGCTACATCACTGCTGTCTCTTGAAGAACCAGTAGATCTAAAAGATGAACAGAAACATGTACACACCCTAACAGCTGACAATATAGCTGAAGCAAGGAGGCGAAAGAAGAAAACCAGCGTTCTAGTAAAGGCAAATTCAATGAGGAACAAAACGGTTCGATCAAGTAGCAAAGCCGTTCCCACGAATGAAAAAACTAATAAACTTGTTGACGATACTGAGGAAGCGGACGTTCCCTCAGTTGATATAGATGATGAACTGAATTCATCAAGGCGTCTTTATACATCTATGTATGCACTGTTGTCGAAACAGGAGACTGCCATAGATAGTGCGTTGCAAGGTTCTAGTGTCCGGAAGAATGGCGCCGTATCTAATAGCGACAGGCGTACCACGGATCGGCGAGGACACAACAGGACGCATAGTACATCTCCCGTTGTAAGAGCCACAACTCCGGTTAAACATTCATTACAGATAAATGATCCCCAAACTTGTATAACTCCCCGATCTAATAGTTTTTCTACAGTTCAATAGGCTTTTCGAGTAACACATCAAGGAAAATCTAAGAAAAGACATTTAGGTATATCGGTTATTGAAAGTACTTAAAAAAGTACCATTTTGTAAGATATAAATATCTTCACTACCCGATCTAAAGTTCCATGCAATTTCAAGAGACCATTTAGATAAACGTATTTATCATTTTTTGAGGATGGTGTTTCTTCATATCCCATAACTAAAATATAATATTAAGACAATACTATGTCAATCCGTCGTCTCTTTTACCGCCTTATTGTTATTTATATCATATTCAACCATGTGTCTGTTTTGTTTATTATTTTGCTGAAATAAATATTTCTGTTTCTCATCATTATTAATAAACCTTTATATAGATGTACATGTATTTCAATTTCCACTCGAAATAAACTTCATAATTAAAACAAATTATTTCCAGAGTATATGCTCAGTTGGTAGTGAAGCGGGCTGTCGATCCAGGGGTTATGAGATTAAACCCCAGCTCGGCCAACATTCTTCACTGCAATTAGCAATAGTCAACGCGGTAAGCGTCATTAGTCTTTCACTAATGGGCTAACATGCATGTAACAGTCTATGTGGAAAAGCAGTCAATTGCTTGGAAAGACTGTTTCGTGGTGAACTGCAATCAGAAAACCGGGAAACACATGGATATGTAAACTGATCGCCGTGATATGACTTGAATATTTTTGAAACGGCGTTTAATCAAACATTCAATTGTTAAAGAGTGTGCAGCAGTGAAAGTTCTTCATAAAAAAACCGTATTCTTCGTTTGCAATCCATCTTTATAATGAAGAGTTTACAGCAAACCATTTAGTAAATGAACCTATAACAAATATGTGCAGGTTATTGCAAGTCTTCGCTAACTGAAAGAATCATAACGATTGTGCATGACTAGCAGAAGTCAATTCATTCCACGAACCGTTTAACCCATTACAGCATACAGACGACATTTGCCATTGAACATGACTTTTCCAAACATTGCAATTAAAGTTGAAATTGATAAAAACATGCAAGTTCACCTTTAATTGCAATATTTTCAACCCTTTATCAATATATATCTTTCAGTTTCCTAGAGTGTTTTAATTGTTCGTCTGATGAATGTAAAGCAGACCTTTGAAACGTCATGTGAAGTAAAGGGTTAACACAAATTCTGGTACAAGCATAGCTGGTTCCTAATTCCTTCAATGTTAAGAGCACCTGCAGAGTACTCTTTTACAATTGACTTGGCTATGTTCCGCATTGGGTGGAGTATACAGAAATTCGTACCAACACGATTTCGTGACCAGACTATAATTAGTCAAGATTGTTATCAATGTTGGATAGGTGAATCATTAGTGTTTACCCTTTCTCTGATATATCTACATGTCTTATACAGTAAGATACAGTTTGTGCTTTTAACCCTTTCCCCCATACGACAATTCTGCAGCAGACGACTTTAACAGATTTTGTCAAAACATGGAAACTCTCTATAATTGAATGGATAACTTATGACACAAAGTAGAAAACATTGTTGCAAAAAGCCGCTCTGCTGCAGAGGCGTCAGAAAGCGTCTATTTGAGGGAAAGGGTTAAAAGAGTTGCAATAAAGATTCACCAAATTACTACAACGTACATTCCGCGTTGTAGCGTCTAGGTGATGTAAATCCACTTATGAGCGATTCATACTTTTGAGACGAACTTTATTGCAATTTAAATAACAAAACTAGCGTGTAATATGAATAAATATACAAAGCGTACATTCAGTAAATTGTTAATTTCCCTATTGTGTAATAATTTCAAATGCTAGTGTCTATTGTTCGGTTTACTTTAAATGATTTGAATGAAAGAACAAAGCGTTTAAATTATTGATTCTTTTTTTGTAGCAATTTTACAATGACTCTTCTGTTATGTTCCATTCATTTTTACCTTGTTAATTACTATTTATAGAATTGTTAAAACATCTAAGTAGTTTTAAAATGCAAAACACTTCTAAATTGATCATCGTTTGAAGAAGGCAACAGACGCTTTCATATTCGTCCGAAGTCGTTAATGTCCGTGGACTCCTCAGTAATTTCCCGATAGCTTTAACCAAAAAAAATATATCAGGTGGAACATTCCTTTTAGATACGATGATATTCGTATGAAATCGATACAATACTTGTAGAACGTTGTTGTTCGTGGATCTGTCTGAGCCTTATTAAGGGATATGCCGTACCTCAATTATTTTGTGGAAGCACTGTAAGTTGAAAAGGGGCCTTAAATGTACTCATACATGTTTCTGGGGATTTAAGGTCGAAGAATACCTGCCTTAAAGTAATAAGATTTGGATTACAACAACTTTCATATGTGGTATTTCTAGATTCTAACCGTCCCGCGAGAAAACCAACATTATGACATCTGCGTAATGTATCGACCAGATCAGCCTGCGCTATCCGCGCAGACCTATCCGGGCCGACACATTCCGTCTCAGGGGATAGTAGTAAAGAGTAGTGATTCCTTTAACAAAAAATCTACAGGAGGCGAAAAGTGTCTATCCGGGTAAGCCTGCGTGACACGCTAAGGCTGATCAGAGTCGATACTTTACGCAGAGTCCACAATGTTGGCTTTCACGCCAGACGGCTCATTTGT
>JAUELF010287259.1:0-19052 GCA_031471495.1 Clinocardium nuttallii | reverse complement strand
CACGTGCTGTGATTCGGCTATTTATGTAACTAGTTACATATGATATTTATGTCACTGCTTTATGTCACTCCTGGAGTCCAAGTTATGTGATAATTGAAAATATTGCATTTAAATACTTACCTTTGATCGTACATTGCAGAACGCGTGCCTTGTAAACAGCACGCAATGAATATATGTTTAGAATACTGTGCTTATCTTGTATTCAGTAATACGTATCAATTTTAAATTTCCGTCCAATTCAATGATTCCAAACACTTTGTCTCTATTTAAATACTGTTGTAGAAGCCAACATTTACTTCAATGGTTAATCAGGGTCGAACCTCCGAAGGTATAAACGACTATGACATAGTGTCTTGTCTTCAAATGGTCTACGGTTGACTACTTGGTCTGCCAAGTCTAAAAGCGTCTGCTCTGTACAATGACCACGTATATTCCATCCTGACCTTCGGGAACTCGTTAGCATGCAACAATTGTGTCTGTCACCGATAGGGGGCATCTCAAAACACCCCTGCATTCTTAGATCTGCAACTTTTTTTTACAACATTATCATAAATGCATATATTCTAACATATAAAAGACCATTTAAAATTGATTGTTTGTCGACAGATTATGTAGAACAAAGTTGTTCTTGGTCACACATTTATATTTCAGGAGGGATGGGAAGAG
Source organism: Clinocardium nuttallii (assembly GCA_031471495.1). Taxonomy (NCBI): domain Eukaryota; kingdom Metazoa; phylum Mollusca; class Bivalvia; order Cardiida; family Cardiidae; genus Clinocardium; species Clinocardium nuttallii. The sequence goes on along the minus strand of JAUELF010287259.1, from coordinate 18,386 downwards.
CAGTAGAGCAAAATGTACATTAATCAAAATACTAATGTGGATGAAGGAAAAATGTTATTCAGTGCTTAAGATATTTCGCCCAGCCAGAGGGTAAATATACACATTCATAAACTATTATCAAATTTGTAGTGGATACCATAACACACAGGTATCTTTTTAATTTGATGAGTAACTTTAATGGAAACTTTAAGAATAAGCATTTGTAAATGTAAAGATAAATATAGACCACCTCTATCAATATCAGTATAACTACTGAATAGAATTGGAAACAATGTGGCAAAAAAAGGAATTGCTCATTATGAACAAGCCCCTTGTGACTATTTTTTTCTTCAATATTCTTTGTTAGCTGCAGGTGTGTTAAATGTGTCTTAATGCAGGAAAGATTTATAATTCAGACTTATAATATATGGTTAGACGCATCTGCTTAGTCATCAAGTCGTCTTGAACTATTGACTTCAGTTATTTGATCGAGTTTATCATTTTCATATAATATAAAATAATCTTCATTTCTAAAAATCTTCAACCTACACGTTTTGAAGACAATAGGAAATGTATTTTGGGAAATTATTAAGGTTACCTTACTATTAATCGTATTTATTTTAATGTAACTAAGTCTATCAATATTGGAAATATAGGTTTATATTTGTATTTCATTGCAGGAAACATTATAAAAATGTAGGATTAAGTTGTCAACAGGCCAGCACTGAAAAAAAAGAAAGAGTTTATTCCAGGAAACAACACAGCAAAGCTTTAAGTACAGATAAATCGGGCTATGATGAAGATATAGGAAACTTAGAATTCACTTGCGGAATTGGGTTTTTATGCTTTTTACATAATGTTTATTACATCTAACATATTTTCGCAAATTATCACATACGAGGGTTAGTTAAAAGAAATCGAGAAGCCTTTGCAAATTCAAAGGTTCTAACTTCTTTTTCGCGAATCAACATCCCCATGTAATACATTCATCGTGTTTTATGTGTTGTTCGTGAACACCTTTGTTACAGACGTTTACGGAATAAACATTCGTTACTATATTTTGTGAATTGTTTTTAACTGTCGAGTCGGTCTTGTTTGAATGCTTTTTTAGCAACGGAATTTGACAGACATTTGTGAATAAAAATGATCCCATATACAATGATCTCTTTAAAGCATTAAATATCTTACAAAATGTAGACTTTCAAATATTCAGTCATACATCCAATCACATTCATTCGTTTTCACCATTTCTTTCGTTTGGAGATGAATTAAAAACAATTAATAAAGCAAATGAAAACAGCATATAATTGAATTTCTATTTACAAAATGAGTAAAATGCAAAGGAAAATCTAAATACATATATTGTTATTTTTCAAAACTTTTCTGGACTTTCATAAGCATGTACAATGTTGTATTGAAGTATATATATTATGGGATACAAAGTGATTATTAACACTCAAAATTGTAATGTATATTATATGTATTTGCTCTTCGTTGCCCCTCTATTTGTATAATTCTTAAAAAATATAGTATTTACTTATAACAAATAAAAACAAAATCTGTTCTGTTTTGTATATTTATATGGAAATAAGAGATCCTCTGAATCTGTGCAGAACAATTTTAATTCGATAGTTAAAATGTTCAAATATTTCTTTTGGGGACTAAGCTTCACCAAACAGTTAAATCATCACGATCCATGGGTTCTTCGTGTTTAAATGTATTTCTGATGTTCACCGCACACAGCCTATTTAACTAGAGACTTTGTTTATTATGGTTTTACCTGAAATAAAAAATAAGATTTCATTTTTTGAATTTCAGAGACATTTCTCAAAACGAAGCCAATATGATTAAACTTTTGACTGTTGCGGCTCTAGTAAAAACGTGAGTTTACATACATGTATTTTCATTGATTTTACAATTTCATATGTCACATACTATATTAAGACTTTGATAATCAGGAAAATATATGGACCATCTTCTATAAATCAAAGTATGCATGTTTAAGTATTATAATTTTTAAATAGTCCATGAGCATTTATCTCTTTTTAACAATGATTTTGAAAGTCGCCCACTACACATTTCGCATGATGTGTCTGCAAGTTACACTTATTCTTTTATTATATGTATTTATGTCAGACATATGTGCTGAGGTATCAAATAGTTGTTTAACTATTTACGCTTTAAATGAGCGCAGCAAATGAATTGTTGGATAAGTCCAGATCCACCTAACCCTTAAACATATGTGCTGTTATGTAGCTAAGTGTGTCGATACAGGAAAACTAGGTTTATGGTTAGCTTTCATTTCATTACCTAACAAAAGAATGTAGTACACAATAAAAGTAAGTATCAACAAGCAAGCTCTGAAGTAGAAGAAGACGAGGAAGAAGTCAGAATTATAGCTTCAGCTAGAAAAACTGGTAAAACTGGTTCTTTAATTGGTAAAGAAACACCGGAATATGATGAACAGAGTGAAGGCGTAGACTTGTGTCTACCTATTGTGTAATTGTGATTTCACTATAAGTTATTATTACATCTATCATGTTTTACAATCAACACGAATGAGCTTCACAAATAATTAAATCCGGATTTCGGACTTTCACTGAATATGTCATATTTAACTAGACTCGTTCTTGTATAACGAAATAACCTAAAATAACAAAAGAACACTTTATTACTTGAATTGCAGAAACGAACATACACTAAGTCTGTTTGGACATGACGCTAAAGATACAGCTCTTTCTCAATACGAAATGATTAAAACTTTGAAGGGACATAACATTAAGTCTCTGAAAGACACGTGAGTATACATACATGTTTGTTCATTGACATATCACACACTATTTGTAAAACATTGCAAAGAAATAAAGGTGCTAGGTGGGAATTCCAGCTTGAATGATTCAGGCTTTCACGCAAATGAGCAACGCGTTTCACAAACTGGCTTACAACGCATCCTCCGGGAACCGGAAGTCTTCGCTAAGCTGATTCGTATACAGTCAGATGTGGATGCAATCAAACACAAAAGCGATACTTGTGAAAAACTACTCATCAATTTGACTGATAATTTCAGGCAAGTAACCGATGTTGAAAACCAACTTCAAATTAGTATAGCTGAAATATATCCAAATAAAATCGGTCGTACACTGAACAAATAAGTGATGTCAGTGTAGTGAGTAATGATTGTAACGATAACACTTTGTGACATGTTGTAGAAATAAGACAAAATGTAAATTTTAGCTATTTGAAAGAAAGAGAAAGAGTGTTGGAAATGAAAGAGAACCATTATTGGCGAACAATGAGACAGAAATTGTCCCAAGTGTAACAATGGCGTCAGACTCATCGAATATTGAACATACCATACATGAAGGTGGTGACTTGAATGGCTCCCCATCTATCGAAAACTTCCACATTCCTGCCATTGATATATATGAAAATGATCGGACACCTCCGTCGGACAAAACGTTATATTCCAATAAGATCAGGTCAAATGAACAACTTAATAAACTGACAATGATGTTGTTAATTTTATGGCACTGAAAATGCCTGATGCATCAGGTATAAACATATACACGACTATGGTGAAAGCAGCGCGTCTGTCAAGTTTTATTTACCTACCGATCAAAAACACATAGTTTAAAGAGAAGGGTTCTGGCCAGATGAGTTGCGATCTAGGCGCTGGAAAGGTTAAAAAAGAATGGGAAAGTGAGAAAAGGGTGTAATTATAAGGATGCGATTATATTGGAACATAGGTTATAGCCATCTTCGCTGTCATTTTTAGGAAGCATACATTCCCGATACACATACTCTGCGACGTGTAGCGAGCCAAAGCTCTTAAATGGAAAGCAAGCCAGTTTATAGTCGGGCTAATATTGCTTTGTTAAACAATAAAACAATAGAAAACCATGTTTCCAAGATTGAAACAAAGTGATAGTATTATTAGATTGAAGATTAAACAGCCAAACTGTGATACTATATACATGTATACCTAACAGCCGATGGGTCATCAATTACGTTAAATGGATACATTAAGCGAGTGTGAAGCTTTTGTTGAAGTTTACAGTGATAATGGTCATGTTTTAAAAGTTGGGGAGTTTAATGCTAAGTTAGACGCAATGAGCAGATAGTTCAAATATATGGCTATCTAGCATGGGAAACTGCTGAATTTGATCATATATATAAGTGCATACCAGTACTAATCGACATTGATTTCAAGTTAAACAATGTCGGTAAATTCAAGATCACCAATGAACTAAGTAAAACGATAGATTCAATAATCATAAAATGATGGATAAAGAGTATCATTCACTTTCTAAACACACAGGCCGTAGATAGATGTTGGTAAACCTAGAAAGTACTAACACCTTTCATATATGCAAAAGTAGAGATAGCTATTTTTAGCGGGATAGATAAAGCTGCGGACGTAGATAACAAGCTATTTTTGAAACACATGAGAAAATTTAAATCTAGGCAAAATAGCGAAATAAAGGTTATACTGGTGGTCGGGAAAACTTTCATTGGTATTTAAGCAGGACGGATTTGCTCAATATTACCAGAACATCTTTGAATTCAAATATGCTGAACCCTGGAAACAACTTGAAAGGGATATTCGAGATGAAATAAGGTATGCTCTTAAAAACGATCAGTTTTTGGAGCGTCCAAAGAAATTTCCGAGGAGGAAATGGACAAATCACATAATAGCTGGATAGAGAGCATATAATCCCGATATATAAGAGTAACGGAAAAAGCTAAAAATGAGCATAATAGCCATCGGCCGGTATCCCTCATGACCGTTGTATGCAACGTTTTTGAAAAAGTGGTCGCTAACAGACTCACTCAAATTCGCTTTCCTTCCTTTCCGGATAAACAACAACAAGGTTTCAAAAAATGATTAACTGTATTACGACGGGCTTTAATCTCAATATCTTTTATAATCTAGAACAAAAAATCTATGTAGCATAATTAGACATTAAAGGTGCTTTCGATTCGGCCTGACACGATGCTCTTTTGGCGAAATTGTTAGAAATAGTCATTGATATCAAACTATGGAAGACAATCTACGATAACTTTCGAAATATTAAAAGGTATGTTGAGACGTCAGATGGTCAGTGCCTGTAAGCGTTAAACGTAGCGTCCGTCAGGAGGGGAGGGGGTCAGGATTATATTACACGCTGTTTATTAATATAGTCTAGCAGATGATATATGTATCATACATGTAGCTTCCAGTACGTTAGCATTACAAACACAATTAAAGTCTATAAAACTATACGCAGAACATTTTAAATTTTAAATTAAGATTGACAAATCATGTACGTTTTCACTTTCCTTTCGTAGGATGCATGTACTTTATACAGATATTGATAAGGACGTAGAACAACTAAAAAAACAGATCGCTTCCCATTTAGATATTATACCTGACGCCGGTAAAGACAAGTAAGTATACATATATGTATCTTCATTGACATTTCACACACTATTTGTAAACTATTGCAAAGAAATAAAGGTATGTTTTTTAAATTGCCATTATTGTGATAATAATATGAGACTGAAAATGCTTTTATAAACAAGGATTTTGTTAAAAAATAGATTTCCTCAAAATCGACACAACTGTAATATTATTGAACGGTTTTAGATTTAATTCAATGCATTGTAGCATTACCTTTTGTTAAGGCTCACTGACAATCACGCAATATTGGTTATGTTAAGAAAAGTCACAAATGAATATCCTATATTGTTGAAATGATATGCTCACTTCTTTGATAAAACATGTTCATTTCACCACACTCCAACGAAAAACGTTTATAATTATTTGTTCACTTGTCACCCACTTCACAGTTTCATGTTTAAAAAAACACAATTACAAATGGGAATGTATTATACAAAGCAATGGCAATTTAATATTAACTTGTTGTATCCAATGTGTTTGAAAGAGTTGTCTCTATCAGACCCACTCAAATTCGTTTTTCTTCCTTTCCGAATAAACAACAACAAGGTTTCCAAAAAGGATTAAGCTGTATTACGACGAGATTTAATCTCCATATCTTGTATTACCTAGAACAAAAAGAAAATGCCTATGTAGCAAAATTAAACATTAAAGGCGGTTTCGATTCGGTCTGGCACGATGGTCTTTTGGCGAAATTGTTAGAAATAGCAATAGATATCGAACTATGGAAGACAATCTACAAAAGCTTTCGGAACCTCAAAATATATGTTAAGACGTCAAATGGGACGTCAGCGTATGTAAGCATTAAACGTAGCGCCCGTAAGGGGGGGGGTGTTCAGGAGTATAGTACATGCTGTTTTAAGATGATGTAAGTATCGAACATGTAACTACCAGTACGTTAGCATTACAAACACATCAAAAGTTTATAAAAAACAATACGCATAACATTTAAAATTAACAAATCATGTACGTTTTCACTTTCCTTTCGTAGGATGCAGTTACTTCATACAGCTATTTATAAGGACGTAGAACAACTAGAAAAACAGATCGCTTCCCATTTAGGTATTATACCTGACGCCGGTAAAGACAAGTAAGTATACATATATGTATCTTCATTGACATTTCACACACTATTTGTAAACTATTGCAAAGAAATAAAGGTATGTTTTTTAAATTGCCATTATTGTGATAATAATATGAGACTGAAAATGCTTTTATAAACAAGGATTTTGTTAAAAAATAGATTTCCTCAAAATCGACACAACTGTAATATTATTGAACGGTTTTAGATTTAATTCAATGCATTGTAGCATTACCTTTTGTTAAGGCTCACTGACAATCACGCAATATTGGTTATGTTAAAATAAGTCACAAATATATATCGTTGAAATGATATGCTGCACTTCTTTGATAAAACATGTTCATTTCACCACACTCCAACGAAAAACGTTCATAATTATTTTCTCAACTGACACCCACTTCACAGTTTCGTGTTTAGACATAATAAAGATATGAATTATATACAGCAATGGCAATTAATTCTTAACTATATACTTTATATATTAGAAAGAAAGTAAGTAACTGTAGTAAAATTCTTTTCATACTAAATCCTCATATAATGTTCGGTAATATTATGTAAGTATATATGCTTACATTTTGTTCAAAATGCACAAATGTAGATTTTAGTATATTAAAATATTTGTACTATGCATATGTAAGCCGTCCCGCGAAAAAACCCACATTGTGCTTTCTGCGTAATCAGCCTATTTAGCCCAACCTGGATCAGCCTAAGCATGCCGCGCAGGCTAACCCTGACAGACACAGTTAGCCTCCTGTTGATTTTCTGCTTCAGTAATCATTAATCTATACCTCTTTACCCCCGAGACCTCGAATCCACCAATATTTATCAAGTTCAAAGGTTGTGTGCCTCATTCACCACTCTCTAGTGATTGGTTTGTAGTATATACTATATGCAATGCTAGATATATTAAGACTGAGTATATAATCATGCATAACAGTAGTATTACAATTCACAGTTAGAACATGTTGTCTTAAGATTACCAATAGTTTTCGACTTATCTCATTATCGTTTATTTCAATGACAATGGAATTCTTGTCTGCAACCATCTGTGCTTTTATTTGCTTTTACACTTTTTTGCCACATTTAGCAGAATAAGTTGAGCGGATTATTTAAGATTTTTCTTAAGCTGTTGCTCTTGATCGGACTGCTTCGTTTATAGGTCTTCTTCAGATCAAAGATTGCAATACTGATTTCAGGGTTGCCTGACTTGTATGCCATTGTTTAATAAACAAACAAACCGTAAACTTCATTTATTTCTTTTAATAGTATCATACCTTTTATGCTTTATATATTTCCGTTATTTCACACCCCCTGCAGTGTCGAACAGATAGCGAAAGTTGAAAAACAAATGAATTTCTAAACACATAATTTCACAAGCATATTAAGACTTTCATATACATATCACTACTATAACAGTAATTAGTTCATGGTTGTGTGGGTAGAAAATTTAAACTGTCATACCGGAGTAGAGTGGATGAAATCTGAAGTGTTGACCGAGACCGAAAGGCCGATAGCCACAGCTCCGAATGCCAACCCCGACACCGAGGCAAATGCACAAAATACAATTGTCCCATACTAAGTAATGTAGACATTTTGATTACCAGAAAAGAATCTCTAATTTATTTATTTTCAGGTTTGTTGGTATATATTTCAATTTGTCAGAGAACGATCTGCTGAAATTCAGTACGCTAGATACAGGAGAAAGTGCTCTTAGCATACAACTTAGCATACAACACAATAAGAGTGAAACACGAACAGTATTTGATATACTAGGATCAAAGAAGTTCAATAAAAGTAAAATGTTGTTAAATCAACAAGAGTGTACACTAATTGCTGTAAAAAATGTGAAATTAGGGTTGTTTCAAGACATTTTAAAAAACACAGTACAATTTGTTAGCATGTTGATATATTGTATAATTATTTGGGTGATACTAATTATTGGGGTAATAAGACAAACCATAGTATCTGAATTGGCGTTATATCCAAATATATCCTGGTTATTTGGAGATGATGCTACAAATAACGACGACGCTTTACAATATATCTACGTTATAGAACGACGTAAAACGGTGCTTCACAGTAGATATTGGATGGTTACGATGGAAATGTTCATGAATGCTATAAGGGTGACAGCAATGGTCAGTCACCTTTACTTTACGGTGATCTTCCCAACGGATTGTCGTATGCCTATGTGCATACCGTCCTTTGAGGGAGGTTATATTCACGAGAAAGACATGATAGGTGATCTTACTTTAGGATGATTACTTATGTCACTGTCATCGGATGATAACACAAGTAGATCGATACCAAATAACCATTTTGATTATTCCATACACCTAGGTTGAAAGACGTGTGCACCTTGAAATGTATCCAATTAAAGCATAAGCAGGCTTTTGGTTTATTTAATCGTTACATAATCTTAAAGAAAAATGAAAATAAATGTCATTTATTTTAAGCTAAATCATCAATGTATTCAACTGTTTAAGAGCGTGATATATCATTAATAAATTTATACACGTTAAAAGCGTGTTACATCTTTAATGGATTACTACACGGGATCATTATCTTGTCACATTGGACTTCGTCGGGGCTGTAATTCAAGTCCAATCCTTTTTTCTGTGTTAAACTAATGAAATGTAATGAATGTATATTGTTTTATGGCGCATCGACAGCTAAGGTCATTTAGCGCGCAATTAAATTTAATTATTCATGATCCCTGGATAAACAAACCAGTACTAGGTTAGAAAGTGTGCCTTGCCCAAGGGCACTCCACCATGACCGAATTCTAATGAAATGTACACGGCATCGTGTAATAATAATGTATATGGTATCCAACTGTATCAAGATACGTACCATATCTTGTTTTCTTTTAATTATTACAGATGACATTGCATTAGCCTCAAATACAGTATATGGTTTTCAAAAACTACAAAATATTTAAGATTTTTTGTTTCAGTCATCAACTTTTTTAATATTAATCAGTCAAATATATTTGACTTCTAATGGGAGAAAATCTTGCTGCCCACAAAAAATGGCAATACAGTGGCCATGCTATGCAAACGATTATTGGTTTTAATTAAGGTTGTATTTATTTAACAAACTGATGATCTCTGTCAAAATATCAGAAGCAGTGGAAAGTATGGCGAAACGAATATAATGCACTATTTATATTTTGTTAATAATTTCGATAGTATGTTTTAAAGAACATTTTCAACGTATTTGATTATGAGGTGTTATGACATCTCAAATCATCGTATTTAGTCGGTATCGGTTATTAACTTTTAATGTTTGTAGAGAACCGAAACGTTACGCTTACATCTTGCAATGTATGTATCTGGTTATGGTTAGCGATGCTTTCCTTAGACCTCCAATCCAATGACCACAGGTTTCTGCATCATTATTATATGGTTCTGAGATGTGGGAACTAGTTTCTAGCCTGTAAACGAATAGACTATCAATGTATATACATATGCTGCCAATCGGTAATTGAAATATTGGATATGTTCGATGAGTAAGCACTATCATGTGCTTATATTATGAAATACTCATGTTTAACGATAATATCAGACACAAGTATTAGGTAACACATACTATAAATTTCTTTTAAATGGTTTTGTTGTGTTTAGGATAAGCAATTTGTTGGTAATGCTAATTTATCTTTAAAATAATACATGTATGTACAAATACTCGAGGATCAGTATAAGCAGACATGGGTATCAAATGTCGAAAAAATATAAAATGAATGAGTCATTGTTCAAATTACATAATTGATGTAATTTGTGAATCATACTTGCTTTAATATTGATCTAAAGTAAATATTGTTTAGCTTATTTTAGTAGTTCATGTCATTGCTTAATGATTGAAGAAGGCAGATACGGGAATGCCCGAAGAGAATACCACACATGGTTTTTTTGTAAATCTTTTGTTGAAGACGAATTCCATTTTGTTACGAGTTGTACTTTATACAGTAATGTATGGTGTACATTTGTTCCATCGTTTGTTGTAAATTAACCTGATATCAAAAGTTTTACACAGATTTTAAAAAAAAGTAAGAAATTTTGATATTTACATTTATCATGCATTGAAAGTGCTAAATTCCTTTTATGAGCAGCTTTAGGTAAATTTTGAATAAACTGTAATTCAATTACTTTATCCAAGAACAAAGGCCTCAGGCGCTTGTACATGTATAATTACAAAGTGTACACTGCAGTGTTTCAAGTATATCATGGCGAAAGGACATTTACTAATGATTAACGAACCAGTACAATGTTGGGAAATGCCTTGCCGAATTCAATGGTCACCCGTTGTCATATTCCCAATGCTTATTGGCCACGACGAATATACATTGTAAATACATACATTAACCCTATAATGAGTTGCCGTATTGATTAATTCCTAAACATAACACCTGATTGGGGGAAAGGGAAATAGATGGTGCATTCGTAGAGAGTTTCCTGTTGTGTTAAAACGCTCGCGTTAAGGTCGACAATTGAGAATAATATGAAACAAATTTACTATAGTAATTGAGTACGTCTGACATTGGTTGAATGCCAATAATTGATAAAGCTTCTTGTTCGTTATATAGTCGAACAAGCATCTGGAAAGCCTACAGATACAGTTATGGCAACAGTTATACTACATAAATTGGTATTTTGATATTAGTTGAATTTGTTCCAAAACCTCAATATGCCAATATTTTGTTACATGCATGCTCATTTCATCCTACAAAGTAAACCTAACATAATTCAAGGTAATCATGACTCAAATGATCCGCCTGTTTGACAGATGTTTCACTGGATAGAGACGTAGTTCGTAATAACAGCTCTATGTGTGGAGCAGTTGCTGAAATTGGCGTAATTGGTGGTGACCTCGGAGGCACTTCCGGTTTGCCATTATGTTCTTTCGGTGTATTATCAATACGTGCATAGACTGGTTCATCCATGTCAAAATTATTATTCTGCAACCGAGCTTTTGAATCCTGCCGATACGCTTTTTGCACGAAGTAAAGTTCGTTTCTGTGTCTTCTTAGTTTCCGAGCTGCCCGTCTCCATGCAATAAATAGTACCACGGATATAGTCAAAGATATTACAAAAAAAGTCGACACAACAAATACAAGGGTGCTGTTCAAAGTAGTATCGTTATTTGAACTCGTATCTTTAGATGCATTTGTATGTTTTCTGTCATTTTCTACCTGAATTCCCGTGCTATTTGTAACTCCATATGATGATGGACTACTCGTGCTGCCAAGGATTGATAACAGCGATGGCACAGTGAATGTATGTCTAACAACGGACACTTCTGTGATCGGGTAACTTTGTGCTGTCAGCGTCGATGAAGCTTTATCATGCGATGTTTTAGCGGGTTGTACTGTTGTAAGTGATGAATGGCGTGTAGCTCTAGATGGTGTAAACGTTAACTGAACCGATGGGGTTGTTATAGTTGGCCGTGCTTGTGGATGAGATGTTTGACCATCCCTGATCCCCGGTCGAGTAAAACTTTGATGTGTGGTGTTGATTGAAGATGTATGATAATCAGGTTGTCGCGTGAGTTGGGTTGTCCGTTCTTCACATGAAAGTAATAGAATGTAAGCTTGTGATATCAAACAGACATATTAATAATATGTATTGAGCTCAGTAACCCTTTCCAACACACAGACGCATTTAGACTCATATATAGCAACACAGTGGAATTATTGTTGCAAAAAAAGATATTTCTACGTTTGCCGCCACGTTTTTAAGTCAATTAAATGAAATAATTATTGAAGGAATTTACTTTCATTTATGATGCTATACCATACTGATGTCCATGTGTTTTTCAAAGTGGTCAGATGCATAATGACGGACATCCCGATGTTTTAATATGATTTGCTAATTCAGAGGGTTTGAGAGATTGCTAACATCTAGTAAGTATTTGGTATAATACACAAACAATATATTCCACGTCTTCAGAAATTTGGACTAGTCACACGAAACTCTTCAGTTCGGTGTTATAAATGTGTGACATTGTTTATCTTATCATTTCCAGATACAGTTTTCGTATTTACATATACTTTTGGTAATGAATCATTTCCGGATATAGTTTTCGTATTTACATATACTTTTGGTAATGAATCATTTCCAGATATAGTTTTCGTATTTACATATACTTTTGGGGAAGCTAATGACTTATAGGCGGACTGGTTTGCTGACAGATATAGTCTTTGTATTGGTAAAACAATTGCATTGTAGCCTCTAGAATGATGGAATGACAAACTGATGGAGGTTGACATTGTGTACGATATGATATATAACGTTTATAGTGTTGACTTTCCCATAGCGTGATTGTCATCAAAGAAATTAAATGGAATTGAACAGTTCCGATTAATATAATGTTTAACTTGCTTTGATACGGGTCCTGCCCTTCTGTATTACAATAAATAAAACGCGGTTTCAAAAAAATGTTTAGACAAATATCATCCATTTGGATGAGATCTCTATCAACCTTGTATGAAATATAAGTAAAACGCAAAGGATGGTGGTCCTAATGCACGGCTCATTATATGTCGATTTTGGACGTTCTATCTATCCGTGGTATTTCAAAAGAAAGTATGAATGTGTTCCTTATATACTGCGCATAACTCAAAACGAATGTAGGGAGAAGTAATACACGTACCTGTTTGTGTACTGCTACAGTCACATTTAAGACATCCATACGAATAGCTTCTCTTACACGACAATGGACATTGCATCCAATCACAGCCTGAAACTATATATGTTACCAAACATGAATAAAGGGGTAATACATAAATCTTTTAATTCTGTGTCCGTCTGCTTCTGTTATAATAGAAACGGGAAAATGCAAAATATGTTGGTATTTAGCCCTCATGCCAGTTAACATATGTAATAGTATTCAAGCGAAATACATCTTAACAATGCAATGTTGACATTAAATAATGGTATTGATACACTATATAGTTCAAAATTGCTTTTCCGCAAGACATAATATGTGAACAGAGATGTCTGATCCTTACTTGCCATTAGAAGATATAACGCTGTATTTTAATTGTTACCCTACAGCACTGTTTGACATGTTTTGATTACTATATACGATAGCATCAATGTTATAGTCATTGGTTATTGTAGCTTCTCTAAAAAATAAATGAGCCACTTTCAAAATAATCAAATACAATATGCTGGACATTTGCTATATTTGAATTACTAAAATCATAGACAGGTTTCACTCCTTTCATTTTGAGTTGTTATGAATTAAGTTACAACAGACATGCTAACATTTACTGTTATTTAAGGTCATTGTAAGACAAAAGACCTACTGGTATAACATCCACTTCTAGTGCGATAATATAAAATGAACTTTAATAATTTACGTAATATGACGCCGGACTCATTTGAATGAGAAGTTAAGTGTGTAAGCCAATGCATAATATGTTAATCTACTTACTTCCACCCATTGGCATCTGTACAAGTGGATTTAATGGCGAGTTGAATTCACTTCCGGTTCCTGTCCCAGAGTTACAGGAAGTACTACAAAAGTAGCAACCGGAAGTTGTGTTAAATATTTGGCAGACACTTTGGCAGGGTTGTATATCACAGTTTGAGTTATGTCCCATCATGTTCATGTTCATGACGGCGAGATCCATTGCGTTACCGCTCGCTGTGTTACCAGACTCTGTAATAAAAACACTATTTTACTCTATCCGACCGACATCCGGACACGTTTTGACTCATCTGTAGCAGACTAGATGTGAAAACATTGTATAGGAATTGTTCTTGTTGATTTTAACTTTGTTTAATTATTATATAGATTTTCCATATATTTGCAGCAGGAATTATGTATGTAGACAGTATTAACCCGTTCCCACATACAGCAAATCTGCAGCAGTTGACTTTCAAAAGTCGTTTGCTGCAGATGCTTCAACATGCGTCTCTAGGTGAGAAAAGGGTTAAGCTGTGCTGACAAAACAAAGCTTATTATTTTAGTGAGAAGTGTAAATAAAGATATGAATATGAAGACACGTTTCTTCAAAGTTTAAACGAGCAGTGCAGATCCAGATTCGAGTGCGTATATTTACAATAACTGCAATCGCATGACGCTGGAATACCGCGTATTTGGTCCCTGCATAACGAGTCTATACACGTGGCAATATATATAGTTCACACCCTAATATAAAGAAAAAAAGTCACATGTATCTTGTGTTGATTGTCCAGGCCAGATTGTACCGCATGGAAGTTATGTATACCCTTTTCTTATATATACTCTCCAACATTGATACGTATTTATATAGAGGTTAGGAGCACTTGTCATTATAATGAGTTACGATAGTTCAGTCGGTAACGACGTGGTCTGTCAGTCCAGGGTTTTGTGGTCGAACCCTGTCTAAGTCATTCATCAGTTCTAATAATTACCAAAACTTAGTGTGGTGTGGCGTCATTCGTTTTCAACCAATTTACTAATCAGCTGATTATTGGCGATATTAAGCTAGGAAAAAACGTGCTTTGATGACCTTTTCAAAACATAACTGAGACACTGTTCAACCTTTCAACTTATACAACGGACTTGTCTAACTTACATTTGGAAGAGTTCATAGCCCATTGTAGGAATTAAATTTGAGGATTAGGGCAAACAAAGTATAAAGATTTATTATTTATAACATTTTAACACGTTATTGTTATTCCAATTTTGAAGACTGATAATAAATATTTTTAAAATGTTAACAGGAAATGTGCAGAGAACTATTGTTATACAAATACATTTGGGTCGCCCTACGAGTCCTTCACATGCGCAGTCTCACTTGAATATTCACATACCGTCTTTATGTTACACACATGTGTATAACTCAATTAAAAAAAATGAAAAGTGAAGAATATCTCATCAGTTGACGCCAATTAAACATCAAACTATACCAAACACAATGATGCAATACAACCTCTAATCGCCAAACGGGGCTTATTCATAATACCTTTATATCACATTTATATTACATTTATATTGCATTCACATTGCATTTTGTATTACATTTATATACATTTAAATTGCATTTATATTACATACATTCATATTTACATCTTTTTTAATTTAAATTACATTTGTTTTAAATTTATATTACATTTATATTACATTCGTTCATTTATATTACATATATTTTATATATATCAATTATATTGATATTACATTTATATTACATTTATATCACATTTCGTACGTTTATATTACATTTATTTTCAACATATACATGTATCACCTTTATATTACATATATTACATTTAGTTCATTTATTTTAAATTTTGCACATTGCTATTACATTAATAAAGTAATATTACATTTATATTATCAATGTATATATACACCTACTTTGCTGACATCCAACCGTTATCACATATGCATACAAAATGACCAGTTCGAGGCAGCGATTTAAGTGAAACATTTTGCACTTCTTAAAAAAAAACGTACATATCAATTAATCCATAGCACATAACCTCTGACTAGCCAAAAGAGAGAATAATCGAATGAGTGTTGGTAACTCTTTGAAAAGGTTATCGCCTTTTATCTTTTTAAAGGTGTTTGCGCTTGATAAAGTAACGATACACACTCTAGCCCATTTCCAAGTGCGGACGCGTTCTGTCGCCTCTGGAGCAGACGAATTTTGAAAGATTGTGGAAAAAAGAGAAATTGTTCATTATGAGCAATTTCCACTTCTGCCACAATTTTTTCAACTCTATTAAAATTTACTTTAATTTAATACGAGTTTTCATATGTTTTCGCCTATATATTGTTAAAGTAATTTGATGTAGATTTGTTGTATGTTGGTTATATATTTTAAAGTGAGCTGAATAGAAGATAGAAGTATTAAACCCAATTCGGGCTACTTATGTATAGTTGCTTTTTTCTGCTATACATACCTTACCTTTTCCCACATACAGAATATATGCAGCAGACGACATAGAAAAGAAATAGGCAAATATATAGTATATCTCTTCTTTTTTTTTAGCTATAGTTGAAAATGTTGTCGTAAAAGCTGAACTAGCACATTATGGGCAATGTCTTCTTTAATTACAAAGATGCGTATGCCATCTAATATAAAGGCGTCATAAAGCTTCTTTTGTGTACATTCGGGTTGTGAATATTCGGGTTGTGTACATTCGGGTTGTGAACATTCGGGTTGTGTACATTCGGGTTGTGAACATTCGTGTTGTGTACATTCGGGTTGTGAACGTTTGGTTTGTTTTCATTCGGGTTGTTTAACCTTGATCCACAGTTTTTCCTCTAAGTTTATTAATTTCTAAAAAGGGCTTCATAAAAACACAACAATTAAAAACAAAATCATGATGATGATATCAATTACATGTATGAGGCAGGATAAAGATTACGTTATTCCGTTATAAAGAAACGCCGTGATATAATTGATTAATTGTTGACAGCGGGGTAAAGCTACACACAAACAAATATATCCAACCATGTATACTTTAATAACGCAGGCTTGATTAAAGTGTCCTTTATACTGATACACGGTTTTCGTCGTGTTAGGACGAGGCCAATATAGTCAAGTAATCACATGAGCTAGTTGACCATTTACCTCATACAGGCGACACGTAAGCATTTGCAGCAGACGACTGTTGAAAACACAAAGGGGGACATTTCTATAACGGACCAATTTCACAGTTTTCGACAACATGTGCTCTACGAAAAATCTTTCCTTTGTATTTATATGTTTTCAAGGCAGAAGACTCTTAACAAAGCTTATATCATGTAAACGATTAACACTTTTCACATATCACAACTTTCTAGCAGATGCCTTCGAAAATATCAAGGCTATACATTGAAGCATCCGTATAAACGTAATATAGTTAGTAAAAAGAGCTGAAAACATTATTGTAAAAAGAGGAATTGCTCATTAAGACGTTATTTATATGTCATCTGGTGCAGTGGCGTAAGAACGCGCCTGTTCATGGGAAATGGTTAAACCAGGTTTCATATACATTTCTTTTGAAATAATATATAAGTAAAACAAAACTGTTTATAAAGTAGCAATGTTTACTTCTATAAAGTTGAACTAACAATTTAAAAACAGGATTTTATTTAGAAAAAAAATAACTGCGACAACATGAATCATATGAATCTTTCGGCCAAAATATTGTTTGCTCTTGTCATATGTTGATTGAATAATGGGGACAGTGACTCCAATGTTTTATCAACTAATTGATTGATTGGTTGATTGATTGATTGATTGATTGATTGATTAGTGTTTACACCGCTTTCAACAATGTGTTCTGTTATATCACGGCGTTGCCTTGGCAAGTTACCAGAACTACTGATCCATTTATCCTGACACCAGCCAGTCAGTCGTAATGCTAACTCCGCACACGAACACGCGATCCCCCGCACCGAAGGCCGACGCTCTACCACTACATCACCGCTGCGATGTTTTCAACTGAAGACAAAGCACTATACTTGTACTTGACCCTTGTGTTGAAGTACGAATGAGGTCAAGTTATCAAAGAGATGACCTAAGAGAACAACCGGTGTGTTTGATAAAAGGTGATAACGTTTTAGTGTTATCCTCAATACTGGTGTGTTTGATAAAAGGTGATACTGTTTTAGTGTTATCCTCAATACTGGTGTGTTTGATAAAAGGTGATACTGTTTTAGTGTTGTCCTCAATACTCAAGTTTCAAGTTTATTTTATTCGGCATATAAAGTTATTTTACATCGCCGTAAACATACATGACATATAACAAATAAACATATATACAATGAGGAGAACAACATAAATGCTTAAAAGAGAAGAAACATAGAAACATATGTATACATACATATGTTGAAGAGATCCGAACAACATACACGTTCGTAGGTTTAGAGCATACTCATGTTCTTGGTTTTAGAACTTATAAATGT
>JAUELF010287249.1:0-10192 GCA_031471495.1 Clinocardium nuttallii | reverse complement strand
GAAAATCTGCCAAGCAGTTTGGGAGAAGAAGAATTTTAAAGTTTTTTTCATTTCGTTGCCATGGAAACCATAATTCTTCATGGATCCCAAATAATTGAAGGAAATCCGGTGAGGCCATCAGGGAGGATGCTTCCTGTGAAGTTTCAGCCCAATTGACTCACTGGTTACTGAGGAGAAGATGTTGATGGACGCACGACGGAAGACGGACAACTGAGGATCACAATCACTCACCTTGAGCACTTTGTAGAAAATCTCTATAATTGAATGGATAACCTATGACTAAAAGTGGAAAACATTGTGGCAAAACGTGCAATTTCTTCTTTTGTCACTATGTTTTCAAAAAGCCATCTGCTGCAGAGGCCTCAGAAAGCGTCTATATGAGGGAAAGGGTTAAAGATATGGTTTTGGTCATGAGACTTCTGCAGAAGCTTCAAGGACACTTGTTTTCAAGATTGCAAAAAGTAAAGATTCTGACCAGATTATGCAGACCTTGATCTTCCCTTGTTGCAATCATCAGCAACAATCATTTTTTGCATCTTCCATAAATGTTTTAACTATTTGATGCCTCTGCAGCATAATGAAAATGTTGAAGTCTTATATTGCATTGCTCAAAATGAATAATTAGTTTTGATACAGACTTAAAAGATGAAGCAAGATTCATTGAAAATGAAGGCATAATTAATAAAAAAAAAAGAAGAAGATGAAAACAATGTGATAAAATGGAAAATTGCTCATCATGAATATTTTGTCCTGCTGCCACAATGTTTTAAAAGCCGTCTGCTACACAGGCTCCAGAAAGTCTTTGTATGTGGGACAGGGTTACTTCTTACCTTTACAATGATTTTGCAACTCTTTTCCAACCGTTGCTAATGTCTTAATGGTGTCATCTTTCTCTTTAACATCACCATCCAAATCTTCCAATGAAGTTATGATGTTCTCTATACCATCAGCATCCATGGCAGTGGGTTCCAAGCTAGCAAATTTCTTCTCAGACTGATCTAACCATGCCACAAGAGGATCTCGAACATCTTGAAAGTTCTGGGCGACTTCAACAATGTCTTCTAATGTCTTTGATCTATCCTTTGCCTTTGAATTGAGTTCGTTCCAGCGTTTGTCAAGTTGAGCTATCTGGTTCTGTATAGCCTGCCTCTCTCTGGCTTCAAGGTTCTTTTGAAGGGTATCACCAGAGTCTTGGACTGACATCACACTCGGTGCTCTGTCATCCAACATTTTTAACAGGAACTGAAAGAAACAGGAAGAATATTACTGACAAAACTGATCTCACTTGACAGAACCCCTTTCTTCCATCATTGGTTTCTTTTACAAAGGTGCTGAATATTCACATTATATACTTTACAATTATTTATACTCAGTAATGACATTTTGATTGGTTAACTCAAGGGGGTTTGACAAACAATTGAAACATCAAGTTAGTAGAAAAAAATTCCAGTCATATATTCACACCATCTTCCTTTTCTTATGCTATGAATAATTATATTCTATAAGAAATACAATTTACATCTATGTTCCTTAAACCATACAGCTCTGCACTGCCACTTATTGACTATTACACAAGCATAAAGTTTCATTAAGAAAAGTTTGATTCATCTCCTGTCAAGTAGTTACTATCATTGACATCTGCAAATGGATAATACAGTTGCTTATACAGTTCTGCAAGAGGTGTTACTACGGTAATAAAATATCCAAACCTTTTGTTCCTGTAGCTGAGCCTTGGCTACCTTATAGTCGGGTGATGGAGGTTTCTGGTTCGAGACAAGATCTTCAGTCTCTGTCATCCAGTCCAAGAGATTGCGTAAAGCGTCATTAAATTTACCAGATTGTAGAATGGCGTTGTCAAGATTTCGATCTCTCTCAGACACCTGAAAACGTAAACAAGTATATTTACTTTTTGTCTTTCACACTTTCCCACATTTTTTAGAACATTGTAGCAAAAGGAGAAATTACTATTTGTTTGCCACATTGTTTTTAATTCAATCCAAGAACTACGCTTGATTTGTACAAGGTTTAAGAACAATTAATCCCTATCCCTCAAACAGATGACCTTGGATCCCTTTGCAAAATGGTACTTGAGGAAAAAATTGGAATTGTTGAAGCTCAAAACCAGAAATACTCCCTTTCAGTTTTGTTTTACACCCTGTAATAGGATCATACATCTATTCAGCAACACTTGTTTCCCTTTCCAACATTCAGATGCCTTTTGACACCTATGCAGCAGACAAGTTTTGAAACCAATGTCACAATGTTTTTCAATTTTATTCAATTATTGTTCCTTAATTCATGGAGTTATCATATATGTTTTCAAAATGGTCTGCTACCCAATTGTTGTAAGTGGGAACGGTTTCAAGATCTTTTTTCAATTTGGAAATCTCTTAATAATCCATGCAATTTATGACAGCTTACAAAATTTTCAATTTGGTTTTCATTTTATGTTTTTTTTTTAATTCTAAAAATATATCACAATCTTTCCAGAAGTTTTACCTTTGCATTTAGACTATTCCATTTGTTCATAAGGTGTTCAAGATCAGATTCGAGACCACTTGTGTCTACCCCAGGGGCAGCACTTTGTATCAATTGTTGGGCTTCTGTCGAAACACCTTGTACACGTCGAGTCAGATTCTCAAATACACCATGCTGAAATTGCTGTAAAAATGAAAATATAAAATTACAAGTTATGCTATTTGCAGAGATCCTCTTTATTTGCATCAAACCACCCAAGAAAGTGAAGAATTAAACTGAAACAAGTTACTAAAGAAATTACAGATTATTAAGATTATTTAGCTTTGTTATACGAAAAAGGGCCCCCATGACATTTTCTCTCAGTATAACTCATCCCTTTCCCACATACACCAAATCTTTAGCAGACAACTTTTAATGCACAAAACAGAAAAAGGCATAAATATGAAAAATCTCTAATTATCTAATAAGAGTTGAAAACGTTGCGGCAAAAGGATATGTTGCCCAATATACGAGAAATTTCTTCTTTTGCAACAATGATTTTAAGAATCATTAGATGAAGATGAGTCATAATGAGTCTAGATGGGGGAAAGGGTTAAGAACTGCCAACCATTTCCCATATATGAGCCGTCCCGCTAGAAAACATACATTGTGGTCTCTGCGTAAAGTATCGGACCGGATCAGTCTAAACATGCCGTGCAGCCTAACCCGACCAGACACTTTTCGACTCCTGTGGATTTTCTGTTTCAGGAATCATTTCTCTATACCTCGGATATGGAATGTGTCGGCCCGGATCAGTCAGAGCGGACAGCGCAGGCTGATCTGGTCGATACATTACGCAGATGCAATAATGTTGGTTCTTATAGTCTGTATCTATACTATTCATTAGAAGCTCCCTTTATAATTTATTGATCTGACAGCAAACAGTGCAAATTGTGATAAGACCGTGTTTACACTGGCTGTTCCAGATCTTTACTGATCCCAAATGTCCAAAATTAATATAATAGATATGTAAATTTTGCATTCTTTAATGTAAGCCTGACCAATGATTGTATAAAAACTTTCAAATATGATTGAAAATAAAAGGAGAGTATAGATATTGAAGTTAAGGAAGAATAAAAAGAGTAACATTTTGAAATAGCTTAATACTCATACAGGGCTTTAACCCTTTCGGACATACAATACATCTGCAGCAGGCAGCTTTGAAAATATAGAAAAGCTCTATAAATGACAGTATAATTATTATTGAATCAAATTTATGAGCAATTTCTCCTTTCGTGTTCAAGTCTTCTGCTGCAGAGGCAACCGAAAGCATCTACATGTGGGAAAGGGTTAAAGAAAGTTACATTTGATAGAAGACATATCAAAATGAAAGAAAATTTATTGCAATAAAATCATTGAATACCATGTTCAGTTTGTGGATATAAATTTGTTTCTGCTTTTCTTTCAAAACTCAAAAGGAGAATAAGGATTTAAACTGTTTACTGCATCTTCAGCAAACAACTTTTGAAAACATTGTGGCAAAAGGAAAAGTTGCTCATCATGAAATAATTCTCCTTTTACTACAATGTTTTTATTACTTTTTATTTAAAGAGATTGCCTTCATGTTTTGCATAGATGTTTTTAATGTCTGCTGTAGATTTAGTTTTATGACCTCACGATGCTTTTTTCAGAAACATAAGATGCTAAAAGTATTACATGTACATGTATTTGCTTAAATGATATATTGCAAAAAAGGAATGTTTCAATACAGTTAGTCTAGTTTTGCACATTCATAAGTCTATAAAGTGAACCATCCATACACAAACTACTAGACTAGAATTCAATGGGTGTTCTTCTACGTAGTCTTGAAATTAAGATATCAATTGAATAAGATTTTTGTTGTTTGAAAATTGTGGTGGCTAAATCCTAAGAGCACATCTGTAAAAGAATTGAACTGCTCAACAAGAGTGCCACAAGTAAACACCAATGCTCGTCTGCTATTTTCTAAGTTGAAAAAGGGGCATTTCTGAATAATTGTTAAAGCCAGAGTTATGTGACTTGGTATAGATATACATATTGTTCCTAGGAACATGTGTACCATGTTTCATTTGAAAATGTAAATTGGTTTTTGAATTATGAGTTGATTTTAAAGTTGTGACAACGTCGCCAAGGGCATCACAATACCCAACTTTTTCTTCTGAAAAAATGACAATCTAAAATTTAAAGAAAATAGTCTAGCTATAACAATGAATGCTGAACGCTGTTTCAGTAGTAAGATCTGTGTTGATTACCAGAGTCCATGAAAAGATGAACCCACAGCTCAAACACATTTTTTAAACCCTCTCCCATATACAACAAATCAGCTGGTGAAAATATAGAAAATCACCTTAAATGAACGTAAATTTATTGATTGAGTGGACACAGGACGGACAATTTACCATGACGTAAGCACCAGTGGACCTAAAAATTGCCACAATGTTTTCAAAAGAAGTCTCCTACAGATACCGTCAAAATACGCTGTTTGTGGGAAAGGGTTAATTTCTTCAAAGCAAGCTTACAAGATCATGCAACAACTATAATTGGTAATTGATAATTATATCAAGCCAATACAACTAATCTGATTCAAATTTGTCTGTCAAAAAGCAAAGCCCAACATAAGGATTCTAGCCAAACATATTTTCAATTACAAATGTTCGAGGCCACATGTGTCACCCACCTGACCATGAATAAAAACAACAACAGACAAGGAAGAAGGTGATCAAGAAATGTTTCACCCTGCTAAAGCAGAGGCCGCATAAACATGACTAAATGTATAGAAACATTCTAATTCATTATATACCTTCACATTTTTAAGATATAACCCTTTCCCTCATACGACAATTCTGCAGCAGACGACTTTGAACATATTTTGTCAAAAAGTGGAAAATCTCTTTAACTGAATGGATAACCTATTAATGTGGAAAACAATGTGGCAAAAGGAGAAATGGCACGTTTTGTGCAATTTCTTATTTTGTCACTGTTTTTAAAAAGCTGTCTGCTGCAGAGGCGTCAGAAAGCGTCTATATGAGGGAAAGGGTTTTAAACTCAGAAATTGACTAGGACAAATAATGGCACCAAATTATGTGGTATTCAGAGTGGTGAAGTGAGACTTTATTCACATGCCATTCAATTATTGTACTTGATGTGCAAAATGTATTTTTTCAATATTAAAAACATTTGAATACATATAATGTTTCTGAAAAGTAATAATATGTATATAATAATAAATAGAAAATTGTGTTGTATTTTGCTTCTCAAATTTTCCATGGGCCTCATAATAAATACAGAGCAACATTATCACTTATGTTTTGGTAAAAACTGTAACAATACAAACAAAAGACAAGTTATATTTCAAATACAATATGTAACCAATTTCCACATTACTTAAATTTACACATCAAAATTAAAAGAGCCATTGAGAACCGTTACAGGAATTTTTCATAATCCTTAGGATTTACTTATTTAAATGGTGTTTAATACGGCGTCCAATAGTATTTTACAGCATTGCCTAGATCAACAGTTCTGCTGGCAAGTGTAATTATCCTGGCATAAGCGCTTCAGTCGTATCCTGATCACCATGGAGGGACAGCTATACTAACAAGTCAAGTCTTTGGTATGACACGATCAGGGATTGAATCGAGGTCTATGCTCTCAAGGCAGGCACTCTAATAACTACGCCACCCAGGAGGTTCTAATCCTTTAGAGCCCAACCATATAATTGTATACATGATAATTGAGATCATATTCATGAACTGAATAAAGAAACTATATATGGGATCAAATGATGATTATAAATAATTTATGTAAGACAGAGCAAAATGAAGAGAGTATGTGGAGTGCTAAGGATGTATATTCATATGACTGAATGTATGCCCATTCCCAAATTGACAATCTGATTGTCATGCTATTTCAAACATCTATCAGGTTGTATAGAACAAAAGGTCCCTTTAACATTTTACAGGAAAATAGTAAGTTCTATATCCCTATCACTTTTCATTCAATAACAAACATCAAGTCAGATTTATAATCTGTGTCATGATTCCAAGAACTAGTCTTACAAAGATTACAAAACTAGTTGGGCAACAGTTGTATGTTTTGGTCAGAAGCCATATCTTTTCTTTACATGTATATGTTCAGGCTCTTTCTAATTTATAGATAACAAGATTCCGTTTCGTCTGCCAG
The DNA here is from genome assembly GCA_031471495.1 of Clinocardium nuttallii. NCBI lineage: Eukaryota > Metazoa > Mollusca > Bivalvia > Cardiida > Cardiidae > Clinocardium > Clinocardium nuttallii. Next base: position 3,514 of record JAUELF010287249.1, on the reverse strand, counting down.
GAAGAACTTATGTACAGATGATACCAATAATTCTGCAGATATTATAGACGACACACAAGAAAGCTCTTTGACAAAAAATCTCTAATAAACTCATGTTGATCTATATGGTTGTGTGTAGCTTGATAAGCAAAGTCAAATGTTGTTTAAAGTAGTGTAAAGCAGGATAAAGGTTAACATAAAGGGAGCTGTCAGGGAAGACAAGGATCACCTTGTTGTTTAATATTAATTGCAATGTCAGCTGAAGAGATTTTAAGAGGAATGCATAAAAAATATTAAACAGTAAAAATTCTTAACACATCTTTACAAACAAAATATGCACCAAACCCTGAAGATTGTGTTACAGAAAACAGAAAGCTACTCTATTTATCAAAAATGTAGCACCAATCTAAGGTAATTTAAGTAGACATAAAAGGGAGATATTGTTAGCATTAAAATTAATTATCCCAACCTTGTCACACAGACAGAAACTAGCTGTATAAAGGCAAAGCAACTTCATTAAAAAAATCATTTTATGCAGCACACCATGCAAGGTAAAATTTCAAAACCATTTCACTTTTATGTAAAGTACACAGCAAAGTGTCCAGAGTACCTTACCTTCATTCGCTGTTAAAATAAAGTAAACATATATCACAAAATTATATTTCCTATTGAAAATTATATTTGAACTTCTTTTTAACAATCTTTAAACTATATCACTACTTTATGCTTTTAACCCTTTCCAACATACAACAAATCTGCAGTAGACGCTTTTGAAAACATAGTGACTAAAGCCTGAAAAATCTCTATAAAAGATAGCTTAATTGTTAAATAAAGTTGAAAACATTGTGGCTAAAGGAGCACCTTTGGCCACAATGTTTTCAAAAGTCATCTGCTGTGATTGCGTATGCAGGTAAGAAAGTGTTTATTAATCAAAATACCCTTGCCAAAGTCATCCAGTCAATATCATCTCTCTAAGGGTTGAGGTTACCCAAGAGGGATAGCCAATACTTCACAGTAAAGAATAGCAAAGATGACCTTCATACATTATAGTTTTTATAAGAATTGGTCAATTGATTGATTTCTCAGGGTTTTAACGCCGTTTTTAACATTTTCTCAGGTCATATCACAGCGACCTACTCATATGATTCCTGGTTTTCTCACACCAGTACTCCACGCAACAATCTTCTCAAGCAACTGGCTTCTTTTCCACATAGACTTCGCCCATTGGTGGAAGACGAATGAGGCATTGACTTTTATTAAACGTCGGAAAGAAAGTTGGCCGAGCCGGGATTCAAATTCACATTCCCTGGATTGACAGCCCGCGTCGCTTCAGACTGAGCTACCAGGACTCGGCTAAGAATTAATCAAAAGCTTTCGATTCGAAATAACCGTAGAGTAATCCTAGATTAAATTGTGAAATTTGATTCAACAAACTTTTCAGTTACATGTATTACATATTACATTTAAGACCCTTTTAACTGTTTAAAACATTTGGATGTAAGTATAGCAAACCTACACAACATTAAGGAAATTGCCACTTTCAGTGAGTTCAGAAAACATTGTGTGAAAAAATATCTATACATGTATTCAGAATGTGTGTTCTATCCCTTTCAAATACTACTCTCAACTCTTGTGTCTCAACTTGTCTTTCAATTACAAGTTTATTACATTAAATATTTGCTTTCTTCCGATGTTCCGAAGTAAGATGATGTATGAAGTATGGACGTTCCAAAGTAAGATGATGTATGAAGTATGGATGTTCCAAAGTAAGATGATGTATGAAGTATGGATGTTCCAAAGTAAGATGATGTATGAAGTATGGTATTACTTGACCATGTTGACCTGATCCTGAACAGTGCAATAATAATAAATTACTATGACATACCAGTATTTGAATCAAATTTAGGGGTTACATCACCCACAATGTGCATTTTTTTTTAACCCTTTCCGACAAACAACAAATCTGCTGCAGTTTTCAGGCACAAATGTGAAGTACATATAATAAATTTTTGAATAGAGTTGAAACCATTGTGACAAAAGTAGAAATGGCTCAATACAGCAATTTCTCCTTTTGCCACAAAGTTTTCAAATGTCGTCTGCTACAGATGAGCCTTCAAGCAGGCAGAGGCTTAAACAAATCAATGGCCATCAGGTAAACAACTCAATAATTGGAAATAATAGGTTAGATAATTGATATAAATTGTTAGCCCTTGTAAGTTCTGAATACATAAGATAACTATGTGATATTGTGAAATGTTGAGAATTGACAAACAGCTGTCTGAAGCATGTTCTATTAATTATCATTTTGACTGTATATGCTATACGCTGTATTATCCTATTTTACTACTAAGGCGTTAAAGTCTGTTTCAAGAATGCATTTTCACCATTAACCAGATGCCATTTCAAAATAATGTGGGAAAAGGATAATTTGCTCACAATTGATCATACATTCTAAAACTTGTCTATGATGATCATCAATGCTAATTTCATTCTTAAATTATCTTTTCCCCACCACAAAAATATAAAAATAAGATGTTTTTAAGTCCAAAGATAGCAAAACAGTAAAGGAATAATTTTATAAAAAACTGCAAACTCTTGAATCCCCAACATATATCCTTTGGTTAATCATGGATTTCTCATATGGCAAGTTTCCCATGCTAAAATACACAATATATGTACCGTTACCCATAAGGCACACAGCTGTATAATTATATAGAAATTTATGTTCCAGACATCTGTAGTCAACACATGCAATAGTTGCAGAGATCACAGAAAACAATACAATATATAGAAGTAATAACAACACCATGTAGTATATCTAGTTTTTACAGATTATTAAACAAAGAGACATCTTACCCGAAGTTCATCTTGAAGCCTCTTGATAGCATTGACATCACTTCCTATTGGTTCGTGCATTTCCAGCTCATCTGCGGCCCTGTCAATACTGGTTCTCATTCTACGCAAATTATCAGATACCGATTCAACGTCATTGGCAGCCTTTTTGATTTCCTCTTTGCGTTCTTCAGAGCTTTCACGTAATCTCTCATGTTGGGCATGTAAAACTTCCAACTGAAATGCAAGAGTCATGAATACGAAACAGAGATAAAACAGCTAAATGAAACATGAGGTACCCTTCAGAAGAATTAACCACCAGACAAGAGTGGAGAAGTTCTGTTTCTGCACTACACACTAGAGGTTTAATTTTGTAATTAATTAAGCTGGATTTGTTTGTTTAATACAGTTAGCCGGAATATTATTTTGGTTATATAATGACAATTCTTGAAATTTAACCCGAGATGTCCGATTCCGAATCCCCAATGCTTACCACTCGGCCTCAGCGATTCGAGTATGTAAGGAAGTTGCAACCTTAGGATTATAAGATCAACAGTTATCTGGCTTAATGAATAAACTGGAATAAATTTATCATAGTGACAAAAACCTTAAATTTTTTCCATAATAGATAGTTTAATTGTTAAATAAAGTTGAAAACATTGTGGCCAAAGGAGAAATTGCTCATCATGAGCAATTTCACCTT
>JAUELF010287238.1:0-10192 GCA_031471495.1 Clinocardium nuttallii | reverse complement strand
GCTAGTTATCGAACTTGTCCGAGATATTATCCCAATACACATTCTGACAAAATTTGGTGATGATTGGACAAAGGCTTTTAAAGTTATTGAGCAGACAACATACTGGACGCCGCAGGTAAAACTATATTTCGATCCGTTTTTTCAAAACAGGCGTATAAAAACCAAGATTAGACTGTATGAATATGTGGGCAGATATTGATCTACATTGTGCCAAAATCGAGCTCTAAGTTGCTCCTAACTTGAAGTTTTGATAAGCAAATGTTGTTTATAGACAGTATAAGGATTGAGTACTTTTTAAATAATATTTGTTGACATTACTTAATAGGTAAAGAAGAGTGGACCAACAAACACATACATGTGTCACCTGCAGAAAGTAGATAACCAATTAAATAAGAGACTAATGGAGACATGATGGGGTGATCATTATGTGTCTCCTTACCATTAAGAAAGCAAACATAAATGATTAATTTTAGCATTAAAAGTAATCACTCTTTTTTTTGTAAAAATACACGCCACTCTTTCTTCAGATGTCTACAGATCTCCGGTATTGATCGGCAGATTTCTTATTCAAATCATTACGCGGTATTTCTCAGCAGATTCTGCAATCCAATTAATTATTATCACCAAGGTTCTGTCTATTGATGACTCGACGCTACTGATGCGTAACCACCTGTATATATACCCTTCGACCCTTTTTCGACAATACTTACACATATATCGTAAAATAAAATGCCATTTCAATGAACTTGATATCGATGCCATGAGTAGTTTATACGTTATTTATTTATGTAACGATTTCTATCAAAACCCCTTCAACAAGCCATTGTCACCTCATATTGCCATCCATATGGTTATCCCAATAAAGACATAACCTTTATAATATTTTCCCATATTATCCTTGTGAATTTATTAGCACCATATGAAATGTTTTTTTTCAAAAGTTGTCCTATGGAAGGCATCGAAGTCGTCCGTTTTAATGAAAATAGACTTTTGTACCCTTTCCAATCTTCAACTGTACTACACAGCACATATCTTTAAAAAGATTTTATAAACATGTATCAAAAGGAGTAATTACTCCATGGATGTGAGGAGCTTGTTGTGACACCACAATGTTTTGAGTAATCTTCTGCTACAGATATATCAAAATTTGTTAGCCAGTGGGAAAAGGGTTAAATTACATACTGGTTCAAGATCTAGAGGCTTTCCAACAGAGTGAAGCCTCTCGGCCAATGCTTGCTCCCAGTCTGTATTCACTTCCGCTGGCAACCCACCCTGTTCACGGACATGACGAATTTGTGCTATCCATTTTCTGTCGTAGGTTGGGAAGAAAGACTGAAAGGACAAAAACATCATGCAAAATTTAGTATGTAATCGCCATGTTAAAGTGGAAATAAAGATCTTATTGCTTGTTCACAGGCAATTCAATACACAAATATATAGTCAAAGTAAGGTCATTAGTTTAACTGTTATTGTCAACAGTTTTTCTGCCAAGATGTTTTCTGGGTTAATTCTTTTTAAAACAACACAGGTTTTTGTACATGAGAGATGGTTTTGAAAAACATCAATTTCAACTCCTAATTATCTAGGCCTCTGTGTAATTAATTAACATTAGGAAAAATATTAGTCAAGGTACATTTTTTCTGACTGTATCTTGACCCTTTCCCACATACTGTACAGCAGTTTTTATTGATTAGGGTTTTACGCTGTTTAACAGTTTTTAAAAAGATTCCAGTCAATTCACAGTGGCCAGTTCAATTTCTCGGATATCTAACACCAGTACTCCAGACACCAGTCAGTTTTCACCAGCAACTGGTCTGTTAGCCCATTGGTTGAAGACGAATGCTGCTCGTCAAAGGTAGGAAAGAATGTTGGCAGAGCTTGGGTTCAACTCCATGCATTGAAAGCCTTCTTCGCTACCGATGCTTAAGCTAACATACAGCAGACAATATTGAAAACATCTAAAAAAAAACATAAAAAATCTTAAAGAATAACCGATTAATATTGTTGAATGGTTGAAAACATTATGACAAAGGGAGAAATTGCTCTTTATCAGCAATTTCTCCTTTTGCCACAAAGATTTCAAGAATCATCTACTGTGGTTGCATCAAAGTATGTTAGGAAAGTACCCAAAAACAAACAATCAGAAGTTGTCCAGCATGAGCCTTTTTCACATAAAATAAAGTTGTCACAGACAACTTTAAAAACATAAAGACACTATGGGAAATCTCACTTTAAAATTAAATTGTATAGACAGATGGATAAATTGCTCACCATGAAAAACTCCTTAAGCCCAATGTTTTCAAAAGTAATCTGTAAACAGCATCTATATGTCAGAAAGATATTTGGTTAACCTCAAAATAATGAGACAAGTATCAATGTGTTACCTTATAAGTGCGTGGTAATACAACGTGAATCAGGCCTGGGTAGTAATGTTTATATATGGACAGTAAACCAATCAAAAAGGACTGAGATCCCTGAAAATAAAAGAAAAAATATTGATTGAATAAATGGATATTCCAAGAATAGGTGGTAAAATATCACAGCAAAAAAAAGAAGTCAAATTGACACTGAAGCTTCCCACAAGGTAATATTGAATGTACCTGCAGTTGCTTAGGATTTAATTTCTTTAACCCTTTCCCTCATACAGACTCTGCAGCAGACGTTTAAACACAGACAATTATTTCACTGCAGTAGCAAACCTTGATCTGATGATTGCATGAAACAGGTTGTCTCCTATTGACATTTGTGTCATATAATAAAATTGTCTCCTACAAAATTGTTAGGTAACAACAGGGGAGTAAATTTGTACACAGAAACAAGAGAAAGAGGCGGTGATTACTGAGTGTTCCGTTTGTATAGGAACATGTTTGAGTTGATTCATGCAATTTAATTTGTCAGAAAAAGGAGCACAATCACGTTCATGGATATTTAAATGTATAGGTTGAATTCGAGACAACCCTTTAGGAAGTGTTTTCAGATCCAATTTATCTAGAGGGAAGAATTTTTGATCTGATTTAAATGAGATTGCTGAGAGAAACTCTGAAAAAGAAAGAGAGACAAACAGGCAGAAGGTTGACTTGGTTGCAACAATATTTTCATGGAGCATAACGAATTTAACATTAATAATCAAGTTTAGTTTTGTCTAGAGCTCTCTTCACAATTGTTATAATGCCAAGTAACTTGCTGCAAATGTCCAGTTAGTTTATACCATATATATATCATCCATTTTTTTTGCTGTACCGTTTTTAAAAGTAGTTCAGTTATATCATTTTTTCCCACAATGTTATCAATAGCAGTCTGCTACAAAAGTGTCAAACGTCTTCCATATATATCCATAACGCAAATTTTCACTTTAATTCCAGAAAATAAAATTTTGTTACATTTTCAAGTACTATCTGAAAATGTGACAATCATTATTTTAAAGATCCATTTTAGGGTTAAAAATTGTTGGAAAAAGATGTCTCCTTAACTAAACATCTGAAAACAACATACCAAATCCTTCTGGTACTGAATCAACATCCTAACTCTAAACAGCTTGATGTCTTCCTTTCTTGTTAACAGGTACAGTAAGTGGCACACATACGGCATCTGAAATGTTATTTACTTTATCTTTAAAAGCATTGATTGATCGAGGCTAAGTTGGCACCATTTTCAGTCATATCACAGCAGCCAGTTCACATACTCATGTGTGTCCTTGCTTTCCTGGATCAGTACTCCACACAACAGACTGGTTGTCCACATAAACTGTTTGCCCATTGGTTTGAAGACGAATGATGCTTGTCACCATACTCCAGGAGTACAAATTATTGTGATAAACTATAAGCAATCATAGAAAGCTTTATAACTCTAGACTAGGTTCAAACAGGCAGATATGCACGACACAAATGACTTACAGATGAGAAAAAAATATAAATTCAATTCCCAACTTACAAAGTTGTGGCATAAAAATAATCATAAACGAAAATCATATAACAAACAAACTAGCAGGGTCACATTCCTTTAAGAGTTTATTCAAAGAAAACAACTGTGACTTAAATATAACTTTTGATGGTAAGTTTACACAACTCAAAAACTAATTTAGGCAGTCTGTTGGATTGATTGATTGGGGCTTAACCCTTTCCCACATACAACAAACCTGCAACAAACGACTTTGAAAAGATCTAGGCAAAACCTGTATTAATGTTTAATTACTGGAAAAAAAAGTTGAAAATATTGTCAATGTGACAAAATGAGATCTCCTTTTGCCACAATGCTTTCAAAAGTCATCTGCTGCAGTGGCGTAAGAAAGCGTTTATATATGAGTGAAAGGGTTAATGCGGTTTCCAACAATTTTTAAATCATATATATCACGACAGCAGGTTCACCTACTCATGAATGTGTTTCCTGCCTTTCTCACACCAGAACTCCGCACAACATTCTTTCCAAGCAACTGGCTAATTTTCCGCTTAGACTGTAGGCCCATTGGTGGAAGACGAACGACGCTTGTCATAGTGACTTTAGTCAACCGTCAGAAAGAATGTTAGTCTGTTGGAAAAGGTACAAGTTGGCATTTCTCTACAGTGTAGGTTTAGATAACTTTGTCTATCAACTCATTCCTATCAGACTTACTTTGAACAATTGAATGTCCGTCAAATGTGAAAAGTGTAGATCTTGATTAGACTGTGTGGATGCAGTCTGTTGTGGTTCTACTGTGACACTGTTCACAAAATCCAACTTGTACCTCTTCCCATTGATAGACTCACAATTACATGACCCCCTCTGCCTATGGTGAGAAACTTCTACTCACCATTGATCTGTAGTGAAGGTAATGGAAGATTATTCCGTACAAGTTGTGGATGCGGTCTAATTTGTCTATAAACTCGTAGATAACGAGTATCCATCGCACAAGTAAACACTGAAAATGAAAGATACTTATTAATTCAAAAGATTACACAGCTTTAATTGTTGTCAAAATAAGCTGATTTTTGACTAAAATAATTGATTTAATAGTTGTGCTTCAACCCCTCTCCCCTTTTCTTTTCAGAAATTATTACTTCTTTAATGAACCATTGACCCAATTTGTATCAGAAAAAGTGCATTCTACACTGTATTAACCCTTGTCCTCATACGACAATTCTGCAGCAGACGACTTTGAACATATTTTGTCAAAATATAGAAAATCTCTATAATTGAATGGATAACCTATGACTAAAAGTGGAAAACATTGTGGCAAAAGGAGAAATTGCACGTTTTGTGCAATTTCTTATTTTGTCACTATGTTTCCAAAATCTGCTGCAGAGGCGTCAGAAAGCGTCTATATGAGGGAAAGGGTTAAACTTGCAGTCATTATTGCAGTCATTTGCTGTAGAGGTGTCAGAAAGTGTCTGAAGTGGAAAAGGGTTAAATACTCATAGTTTTCAAAGATGACTTTACATGGCAGATTTAATGAAAGTGGGAAAGAGCAAAAAGATCTATGAGATTCAAACTTACATCTCTGCGCTCTTCTTCCATCTCCTCCTCATCATCTTCCTCAGCAAGAGCCTCCAAGTTTCTACCTGTTGAACATTACAAATTCTACAGTTACAGAGTTCTAGATAAGAAGCAATTAATGTTCCAAAATCCTTTTTTGAACTTATAAACCTATGTTGTGGGTTCTCAAAAGAATCTTCTCATTAAGATAATTATTTTTAGTACCCACATCATAGGGTCTGGTTGGATGATAAGAGAGATATTGTGGGGAAAAGAGCTGTATATGCCTCCTTATCTGGACCTCTGCAGTTATGAAAAAAATGAAAAGTCAAGACTTATATAAGACGCAGCTTTATAAGGGACTCGGGTATTTTCTCACAATATCTCTCATATCACCTAACGAAACAATTTGTTGTGGGTACTCAAAATAATCTTTTTTCCAAGATTTTGTACCAACAACATAGGTTTACGGGTCAAATAAGGACAAGAAATATGCCCTTTATTTAGATCTCTGCAACATGATTACCTCTTTTCTTATTAAATTTCATAATTATGACAGATTTGGGAACAGTTATTATGTTGCTATAAATTTACCATTTGTGCAGGGATGTGCTACTCATACTCATACTTACTTGAGTATCAATTTTAAAGTACTCAACAGTACTCAGTAGTTGGCTTAAATTATTAGTTCAAGTACTCATACTTACTTGAGTACTTAAAGTAAAATGGCCAGTACTTTTGAGTATAAAGTGTATGAGTACTTCAATGCTTGTGTGTGAAATGCTAAATTAATTCAACATAAAATTGAAATAATATTTCATGTTTTATTTGTGACCCATCATTGTCTACATTTAGAGTTTTATTCCATATAGTAACTGGTACTACTAATGTGGGGAAGAGAAATGAGTGCGATAGACTATATAGCGCTATATAATATGCTTGTCGTTCTTATCGATGGATATTCTGCATTACCTGCACAAGGTTTATCTACCGGCTTATCGAGGCTTACAATGTATGACGACAAGCAATTGGGGCTTATCACATGCGTTTCTCTTCCCAGAATTAGTAGTTCCAGATAATAATAATTAGAAAAATGCTGAACTCGGAAAGTATTCTTGAATACGCTAAGTAGTACTCAGTACTTACTTGAGTACACACACCTTAAGTATCAGGTAATCAGTACTTATTCAAGTCCTAACCCCCAGTACTCGACCCATCCCTGCATTTGTGCAGCTGAAGTTTCAACGGTTATAACTGTATTTTTGCTGTTCAAATGTTTCATCAATCTTCGAATATTAATAATAAGAGCGTTTGATCTAATTTCACAATACAATCAATATATTAGTGCAGACCTAATCCTGTATTGTTAAAAAAACACCGTATAATACACAAGATTATTCACTCATTTCGGACATTGCTCACATAAAAAAAGCTTAAATATTGGTATTAAATCTGTCTCCAGTTGTATTTCGTGGTGAAAACTAGTGTATGGTCTATGTTGATTAAACACAACACTATTTGAAGTATTGGTAAAAAATATATAGCACCTGTAGTCGATTGTAATATGTTAGTTTTAATGTTAGGAAACGTCTAATTCAATCGACATCAAACTTGCTGAATCATTTTCCTTACCTCTATCCATAATTGCACAATGTCGGGTCTACTATATTACTATAACTGTGTGTGGTTGAATTCTGCTTGAAAAAGGGTTCTTCAGCGAGCTAATTGGCAATCGGTCGCCATTTGTAAACTATCCAAGTTGCTAGTCACGTGACCGTATTTTTGAACGTTTTCGTGAGAAATACACATTTCAATAACTCGGAAGCGAATATAAATATAGTGTTACTGGCGGCTTCGAATTAAGCAAACAAGAAGTTGTGGTTTCTAAGGCGTACATTTATAATATATTGATTTTGATACTTGAAGCACATTGACAGGAGAGAAAACAGGCACTAATAGCATAGCTTTAAATTGTTTACCCGAACCTCTACATTTCCATTCCTACTATATATATATATTCTACCAGGGACGTATCTACGTCCCTGATTCTTATCTACGTCCCTGATTCTACAGATGATTGAAGATGACCGGGATTACGAAAATATAACTACAACGGTTTCAGGATTAGCTCACTGTTCGAAAACGCTGCAATTCATTTGTTCTTGAAAGCGGCGTAAACTACAAATAAAAAAGAATATTCACAGAACATCGATATTTTCCAATTGCTTATTTTCAACTGATGTATCAAATAATTATACGCCCTACCACTTTTTCTATATCACCCCACATTCTGTTTGCGTTTTACCAGTTTCCAAGCCGTTAAACCGCCTCCGTGCTGTAATGGTAGAGCGTCCGCCTCGGTGCGGTTGGTCGCGGGTTCGATCGATGCCCGACATGGTAATGCCAGAGACATAAACACTTGAAGTTATGACTGTCACTGCCCTCCTTGGCGCTCAGAATTGCGGGGTAAGCATTACGACTGAGTGGGATGGTTTCAGGATAAATGGACCAGTAGAACTGCTAAATTACCCAGCAAACGCCGTACGTGATACAACTGAACACTTATTGAAAGCTTCGTAAAACACTAAACAGTCAAACCGTTAGAGCATGGTCGAATCTACGTGCGTGGTAAGACCGATATGTTTTGTTAAGGGTCGATATCTGTGGATATGATATTACGAATGGTCAACTTGCAAGACATAGCGAAATATACAATGTACTAACACTTGATATTAATTTTACATTTCCGCAATGTTCGATACTCGATGCTATAGCATATAGGCTACCTGCACATTGCAACTACAATCATGAAGAACAGAATAAAAAATAAATTTTAAAAAACCGCGAAGGCACTGAACCACCTCAACTATATACGCTCTTATCCATCCATTTCCCCCTTTAACCCTTTCCCCTCATACGATAATTCTGCAGCAGACGACTTTGGACATATTTTGTCAAAAAGAGAGAGAACATCTCAATAATTAAATGGATAACCTATGACTTAAAGTGGAAAACATTGTGGCAAAAGGAGTAATTGCACGTTTTGTTTTCAAGAAACCGGTCAGAAAGCGCCTGTATGAGGGAAAGGGTTAAATACCGCTTACCCATTTCCCCCATGCAACATATCTGCAGCAGACGACTATGAAATTACATAGGCAAACATATGAAAAATGTCTATAAATAAAAGTATATTAATGGATAGAGTTGAAAATATCGTGACAAAAAAAAAATTGCTCATTAAGGCAATTTCTCCTTTTGTCAAAATATTTTCAAAATTCGTCTGCTGCAGATGTATCTGAAAGCATATATTTGGGAAAGGGTTAATTATATATACATGTAGTAGTCTCAATATTTCAACGTTACGTAATGCATCGCATCGAATACGTCATCGCAACCTGGCTCCAAAACTGAAATTACGAACAGTTCAGTAACTTAGGGAAATAGGACAGCAGAAAACGTTATCAAAGTACTAAAAAGCTCATACTTTTATACTTTTTTTGACACACTCATATAAACAAATGAACTTTTACACCCCTTTCCAACTTACAGACGTGACGGTTCTGACGCGTCTACAGCAGACGACTTTTGATTAATTGAATAGAGTTGAAAATATTGTGGCTAAAGCAGATTTTGCTCAATGTTTCCAAAGTCCGTCTGTTGTAGACGCATCAGAATGCTTATGTAAGAGGGAAGAGATGCAGGTCGCGGATTCGATCCCGGCCGGATCATACAAAATACTTTAAAAATGGTAGTAACGACATTTCCTCATTGGCTCTCAGGGTTGAGGGGGTCGCATTACGACTAACTCGCTGGTGTCAGGCTAAATGGACAAGTATTTCTGGTAACTTACCCAGCGTTGAAACGCCGTGATATAACTGAACAACTGTTGAAAGCGGCGTAAAGACATTAAAACCAAAACAAAACCATATTTCCGGGTGAAGTTGACCGATGTGCGTGTCCAGGCGAATTCATTTTCACAATTATTATTGGAAAACCCTGCATGTGAGCCATCTCGCGAGAAAACCAACATTGTGGCCACTGCGTAAAGTGTCGACCCTGATCCGCCTAAGCATGCCGCGCAGGCTAACCCGGACAGACACGTGCACCTCTATCCCCCTAAGACGGAATGTGTCGGCCCGGATCAGTCTGCGCGAACTGCGCAGGCTGATATGGGTTGATACATTACGCGGAGGCCATGATGTTGGTTTTCTCGCGGGACGGCTTATTTGCTGTTCCATATGTTGTGGATTTGTAAAGGTTGTACCTTGGCTGAAAATTATTAGTACAGTTTGATCCATTAAATGTAAGTGAGCAAAATGTTAGGTTTTATAGTTCGTGAAATGGGCTATAACAAATGTAATAGGTTATATGTCGTGTCTTAACCATTATATATATAACACATCTGTCATAAACCTTCATGGTTGCAAATTTATCCACTCATCAAACAAAATGCAGCAACATCTTGATTTACATTGTTTGCTTCATTGATTAATCATTTTGACAATAATAACACAAAACCTACCAAGGGAGTTTATCACATCTCAATTATGGTGACATACCATGATGACTAACCCATAGACCGCGTTGCACATACGACACATCTGCATGAAAGAAGAAGTCAAAGTTCTGAAGTATTGAAATGCGGGGTGTGTAGCAAGCAGTGGAGCGTACTGGTTTGTTTACCCAGGGATCATGAATAAGTGAACTGTCGCCGTGATATAACTGAAATAATGTTGAAAGTGGC
>JAUELF010287227.1:0-10192 GCA_031471495.1 Clinocardium nuttallii | reverse complement strand
AGATTCCACAATGTTGGTTTTCTCATCGCCTTAAATGTTAATAGCGGCATGCTTAGACTGATCTGGGTCGATACTTTACTACGCAGATTCCACAATGTTGGTTTTCTCATCGCCTTAAATGTTAATAGCGGCATGCTTAGACTGATCTGGGTCGATACTTTACTACGCAGATTCCACAATGTTGGTTTTCTCATCGCCTTAAATGTTAATAGCGGCATGCTTAGACTGATCTGGGTCGATACTTTTCTACGCAGATTCCACAATGTTGGTTTTCTCCTGGAACGGCTCAAATGTAACAGAACGCTCGGACCAACTTGATCTTGATTTTACATGTCCCTAAATATTTTTGAATCAAATACGATGTCTCAATAGTGTTCAAAAGTTTACCGAGTGACCTAGTTTTATTTTGTCCTTAAGAACGGTAAACGGTCTTATCTACATACATTGTAGTTGTCACAGTGTCCTAGCCTTTAACCTCTAAGTGACCAAGAAAAAAAACTTATTAATAGTTGATGGAGATGAATGTTTTGACGAGGTTATATGGCCTTCGGGCATTCAAAGTGTTCGCAAGCTATTTTTTATATAAACTATGATAAACATTTCCATGCGGACATAAAGCTGGTTTTCCCGTGGCAATCTTGGTGAAATATCCTGTGTGGCGTACCTCATGTGTGGCGTTTCCTGATGGTGGTTTAAAATTTCATATTTATTTTATCAAATCCACCCCACGTTGTATGAGCTATGTCTTCGGACGGACGGACGGATGTCACAAATCGATTAGCCCATCCTGAGCGAGGGATAATAAACTAGTTTAAGCCTAGTTTATTACGTGCTTTGCCTAGGATTAAATGATACACAAAAACTATAGACGGAGATTACGCTGCACAAAAAGTGATTGGTCTACATTGTCCGCAAATGATGTTTAAAATAATTTATAACGGCGAATATTAGCTAAAGATCCAAGTTTCTTCAAACCGACCCTTTGTAATTAAATGGCGAACAGTGCAGATCCAGATCACAAAGCGCAGATGTTCTGGCTGTTCTGGGTCTTTGTTCGTCGAAAATGATTTAACAGAACCCCGGTCATGTGTATTCATGAGCACCAATATATCGATTTTCATTTGCATAGGCACTCGTGAAAGTATCAATTTTCGTGCTCACTCGGTGAAAATGTGTCTCGAACTTACACGGAAAGAAAAGATCATTCGGTACCAATAGTTACATGTTACAAACTAGTTGCTCACCGAAATGAAGGACATTTATGAACGGTGCTGTAATGTTCTCAATGTTATCATTGCGGAATGTGTAGTAAAACCATGCTTAAAGGTGCTGAACTCTAGATGGTGATCATAACATTTAAATGTTAAAACTTCTGCAAATATTGCTAATAGTGACAACAAAGCTTTTTAAAACTATTTTGGCAGTAAACGTTGAAAAACTGTCAATTGAAATTATGAAAATGTAAACATGTGGCCAACTGGGTATGTCTACCCAGTACAAATGAAGCATAAACGATCAATATTTAGATGTTTATGGTACTGGGAAGAGAAATTATTACTCTGATTTGATCACAGTATTAAGATTATTATATGTCAAGACAACTTATGAACGGTTTTAAAACTCTGACTCTCATCTATATATTTTCTGGAGTTCAGCACCTTTAATAGTGGTCACCAACTCCAATTTTGATCTAATCCGTTAAACAATGCCTTTACCCCGGGGTTAACGAATGAATATTTGAACGAGTAACTTACCTAAGAAGGTGATAACAATTGTCAGGAACACATTGTATCTCATTATTCCTTCTATGACCATATAACACGTGACCCAGAGATGGTTCTTCTTACAAAGCCATTTGGGGCTACGTCATATGTAAACCGACCTGTGAGCAATTTGAAGTCCATTACAACAACAATAGCATTGCATTGCTATGTTAAACTCGTGAATGATAAAAAGAAATCGAATGACATTTGGGCATTTTATACTTAGTTAATGAAGTAAGTTATTGTGTTCTGTTGTCAACTCAAGTCGGAACACAGTGTCTTATTCAATTGATCGTGTTTTGTCATGTGCATTCTAAAAAGTGTACGTCATCTTGTGTTATTTATATGGCAATAAATTATGATTAAACTTAAATAACCTACTATACAAAAGCTCACCACGAAAGACAACCAAAGCACATAAAGTACTGGTGTTTTTTGTGGTATTCGAATGCCTTCCTTTACCAATGAGGTTAGTTACTTATAAAACAAGCAGTTTAATTTGAGTATGCCTATGGGTTTTTGAATTGACTATTCCAACAACGTTCAGACCAGATTCCATCATAACCACTGCAATGTTTGCAATGCTCGTGTGAGGGGTGGACTGATACTCACATAAGGGAAGTAGCCTGCATGTTATTATAGATGTGCAGGATGTAAACTAAGTGATGGTCATTAAAGGTAGAAAAGAACAATTTACGTTGTTTTCTTTGGAATTAATATACACGAGGACCATGATGGTCCTATTGTGCTCACAAGAGTAACAGAAATTATAAACATGTATACATAGGGAAATCAATCCCCTAATAACTTTCAAATCGGTATAATTGCTCAAATTTACATTTTCTACTTGTAATACTCTTTAATATACAATTATGAAAAGTGACCCGCTAATCCCTTTTACGCTCAACATAAACGTGTTAATCAAACCTTCTTACCTAACAAGATATGTATTATGTTCGGTTATAATTGCTTGGCGCTAAACAATGAACTGATTTCTGATCACTTAAGCACAGAGTTTTGTTGCCGAAATGTTTTGTAGGGAAATTGGGTTTTAGCCACATGGTTTGTTTTTTCTGAGCCACTTATAGCTAATGGTTCAAATTATTTTTAGATCGGACGTAAACTTTAGGTCAATAAGCTTTTTTCAGTTTTTACTAGATCTATACACATGTACAGTAAACAAGCTCTGAACCCTGGCGGCAATGTTTTTCATTTAGTCGGTATATTTTGAAAAGCTCATAACGCACTTCGTCCTAAGATGAACTGAAATGGTCAAAGATGACTAAAATTTAACGGTATGCATTGTTTTATATTGACAATACAAACATTTACTAAGACTAACTTACATGATTATTTGTAATAAACTATGACTTCTATAGTATCAATATGTTTTCCTTGGAACTGATCTGCTGACCTTAATCTCAGGTGATCCAAACAAACGCTCTGGCCAAATATTACGACGATTGAGAATTTTATGAGACTCTTGGTCGTTAACAAAGTTTTCATTTGTTCCAGTGACCTAATATTTTACCCAAATTAACCCAGTTTCTAACCTGACATAGAAATCATTTGAACAAACAGTCTGACCAAATTGCATGAAGATTAAATATTGAATATCTTCATGTTAACAAGGTTTTCTATTTTTACGTGACTGTGTGACATAATTTGTTTAACCAAACTCACCCAGATTTGAACTTGGCCTAGAAATCATTTAGACAATATTCTGACAACTTTTCACTGAGATTGATTATTAAAGGGACTACATATTGAATAACTCTATCATTAGAATAGGTAGATAATAACTAAACACAAAATCTGACACAACTTCCGAATTTCCACGATGCCCAGGTAAACCCCCATTTCCATAAGGCAAATTTATCTTTATGAAGGAAACGCCCGAAACATTATACGGAAACACCCGAATGAGTGAAGACTTTAGTGACGTCATCTGGGGCCGCCATTTCACTTAAATAATAATTCAGAAGATAGTTATTGGAAGCCGCCAGGGGGCGGCTTCCTGTAGTAATGCTTTGAAATTTAGCACAAGGAGAATATTTAAACCTGCCAGTGTTCCACACATTGGGATTTTACTTTGTCCTTACTAAGTATATTACTTTAAGGTAAATAACTGTCAAAACATCCCATTAGCATTCTATATAAATGTGTAAGTTTTACAAGTTAAAAAAAGACAAGGCCGGTTTAAAGTTAGCGAAATTCATACTGTATCTAGTCTTAACAGTAATCCTGATTTGGTTACCTGCATCATATGCTTTATTTCTTCAATAGTAATTCAAACCGGGAACCAATAAACTAGTTCCCGAATAAAGCCACGAGCTAAAAAAAAAAGCAAGTAACCATTTATCTGTAGTCTATTTATTGATTTTCATTTTTATCAGTATTTTACATTAATCCTTTTCAACAATATACCCTTACCGTCCCTCTGCAACAGACGACTTTTTAAATCATTGTGGTAAAAAATGAAATTGTGCATATTAAGTTTTCTCAATAGACGGTTTTAACGCTTTCCCACATACGAGTATATACCCTTACTGTAACTCGGCAACAGACGACTTTTAATATCATTGTGGCAAAACGTGAAATTGCTCATAAAACGCTGATTTTTTCCTCCATTTGCGATGTTAACCCTTTCCCACACACGAGTATAAATATTTTCTGGGCCTCTGCAGTAGACGACTTTTGAAATCATTGAGGCAAAAGGTTAAATTGCTCAAAATGATATTAGTGTTCTCTATTTACGATCCCTCATACAGTATATACCATTTATGAGCCTCAACAACTGACACCTTAGTAATTATTGTGGGAAAATTAGTAATAAATGAGCTTAATTTTCTCCGTTTACGGTTTTAACCATTGCCCACATACGAGTATAAACCATTTCTGGGCCCCTGCAGTATGCGACTTCGGAAACATTGTGGCAAAAGTTTTAATTGCTCAAAATGATCATTTGCTCTATTTGCCTAAAACGTTTCAACTCTTTTCAATTATCTTACTAAGTATATAATTAAAGTAGACTAAAAGTGGAAAACATAGTGTCAAAAGGAGGAATTGCTCGTTTTGAGAACAAAAAATATTTGTCATTATGTTTTCAATAAGCATAGGCTGTATATAATACGCTCCTGGCATTTCGTTCGTAACGTTTTCCATATAATTCACTGTATCACTGTTGTGAAAAAGCAACAAACCATAATAAACATTTCAACTCATTTATTAGAGATGCGACTACTGCCCAAAACCACGAGCCAGGCAAGGCTACTGAATACATTTTCCAGTCTGGTTTATATACACCAGCAGTAATGAGGGAATTGTTTGGAATTATAAATTAAATATATATAATTCAGTTTATATTGATAAATATATGATGTAACTTGTTCTAACATAGTTTTATAATTACCACATGTCTTTAATCTTATACAGTATCTGTTTGCTTACAACCCTAGTATTAAGATCAAAGATGGACACATATTGGTGCCATATGGTGCATTAGTGCTACTGAGCAAATAATTACCTGTGGTGATTGCAAATGTTGCATCATTTCCTAGGTAACTTTTCCTGAACTAATTATGCATTATGTCATTACCATTGACCTGTCTGATTGGATAAACTATATAACCAATCAAAGTCTTTGGTTTTACCATGTGTTATCATCAGCTTTATTTTTCAACATACAGATCCAGTTGTTCAAAATCCTCTCGGATAAGCAGCTCATATTTTAGGCTAATACTAATTTACTTTATTTTTCAAAAAAACCTGGACTTACAGTTTATATTACATTTGTATGGATTATTTATATTTCATCTACTTGTTGCTTTGATCAGTGAATTTAAAGTGGTGTACCAATTGTTTTGCTGAACAATTCAGTATTTCTTCTGTTATCAACAATGCCTCGAACACGTGGAAGAAACACAAGATTGACTGTAAATACCAGCATTTCAAGTGAAAATCAAGCTCATGGATCTACCTCTGACAATCATGGAAATGATGAGGGATCATCCAACGTGCCATGTTCACAAACTAGGAAACATCCCTATTCATCATGGAATATGGAAAATCCAGGCAATTGGACTATAAAACAATTGAAAGATCGTTTATGGACAGATCTTGGGATTAGGGCTCCAGACAAGAATCCATCCAAGTTATTTTTAAAACAATTATACATGGAGAATCAGGATGCCAGCCGTATAACTCCGAGGAATATTGGTGGAAATCCAGAGCAATCTCAATCCAATCCACAAGCTAACAACACTATGCCATCCCCTGTTGTTGTAGGAACCTCAGATTCCAGCTTGGATCCTTCTTCCAGCGATAACAATGTGACAGCTATCCTGTCAACATTAAGCAATGTAACTCAGTGTTTTTCGTCACTACAGTCAACAGTTAATCAACTCCTTGTTCAACAAACAGATGCTCATAGTATACCCACCCCTTTTAACCTTGGACAGTGGTACCAGACATCTAAGAACCCACAAGCAAGCAACACTGTAGAGTCCGAGAGATCATCAATGGAATATTCAGGATGTGGCTCTGGGATACGATCAGACTCTGTGACTACTGTGGATATTGTTACTCCAACGTTACAAAGACAAATTATTGAAGGTAGGGATGTGAATTTAGCTGCAATTTTAATCCCAAACTTTAACTCTCCTCAGACGCACACAGTGGTTGCAGATAACTTTGAATTTAATGTTTTGTCAAAGCCTGATCCACGTTTGCATCGCTACCTTACAATTCAAGAATTCATCCGGGCATTTGGGAAATTCAAAAGAATTATGTGTAATACCTTTCCAGGAAGGAAAGATGAGTTGGACGCATATCAGGAGGACATTATCGAGATTTATAACTTCTACGGTCAAAAATTCTATGACTACCATAAAATGTTTAGTGCTAAGGCTGCTGCACTCTTGCGAGAGAAAAAATTGAAAGTAAATTGGGCACAGCGTGATAGAGATCTTTTGGCTCTAGTAAGTGCAGGTGCTGAAGTCAAGGCCTGTCAAATATGTTACATGATTAATCATACAACACAGTTCTGTCCCCTGCAAACGCAAGGCTCTTCAAATAATAAAAAGTATTCAGAAAATTCTAGATCAAATGAAAAACTTGACAGACATGGCAGGTCTCGTGTCCATCATGAAGGTCAGGAAATATGTAATAATTTCAATAATGCACAGGGATGCTCCCGACCTTATTGTCCTCACAAGCATCTTTGTTTTAAATGCAAATCTGGAAACCACCCTGCTCATTCTTGCCAATTAAACAGAGAGAAAATATCAAATATGTCTGCCCTTAACCCAAGCAGTCCCAATTATTCCAGTAAAAATGTTTTGAATAGGTGACTCATCAAATCAATGAAAGGAAAATATGACTGGGAAGCTACTTCTCCAATTTGTGTCAAAAAACTAAAGGAAGAACTCTTTAAACATCCAAATAGAGAATTTGTAGACTACCTTTGTGAGGGTTTTACAAATGGCTTTGATACAAAAGTTTCAAAACATGACTTGGATACTTTAGAATGTAGGAACAATCTTTCGGCTAGAACTAAACCTGATAGTGTTAATAAATTACTCCTTGATGAGTGCAAGAAGGGATTTATGTATGGACCCTTTCAAAATTTACCATTTGAAAATTACAGAGTCAGTCCATTGGGAATAGCAGTTGGGAAATATTCTGGAAAAGAGAGGTTGATTTTGGATTTGTCTGCTCCCCACAATGATAGTGATGTAAGCATTAACGAATTAATAGACAAAGAATCCTGCTCCATGACTTATGTTAAGATTGATGATGCTATTAGGATTATCATGGAATGTGGACCAGGGGCTTGGTTGTGCAAGTTTGATATTGCAGATGCTTTCAAAATTTGCCCCGTTAAGCCTTGCCAGTGGCCTTTATTTTGCATAAAGTGGAAGTCATTGTATTATTTTTGGGTACGATTAAGTTTTGGCTGTAGATCAAGTCCAAAAATATTTGATACTCTGTCACAGGCTGTTTGTTATATTGCTCATAATAACTACAAAGTTAAACATATACTTCATCTGCTAGATGATTTCCTAACAATAGACACAGCTGACAATATAGGAGAAAGAAATATGGCAATCATGACCATGTTATTTAAAAGTCTGAATATCCCTCTTTCTCCCTCTAAGACAATGGGACCAGCTACATGTATAGAATACTTAGGAATAGTTTTGGATTCAGTAAAAATGGAAGCCCGACTACCCTTAGACAAAATACAACGCATCAGTCAATTTATCAAAATAGTGTTAAAAAAGTCGTTTTGCACTAAAAGAGAAATACTACAGTTACTTGGTCATTTAAACTTCGCGTCTCGTGTGATACTGCCAGGTCGCTCATTTGTTTCATATTTAATTCATCTTTCAACAACTGTTAATAAGTTGAATCAATTTGTGCCTCTGAATGGGGAATGCAGGACAGACTTAGCACTGTGGGGTAGATTTTTAGACCAGTGGAATGGCGTTACAATGTTTCACTACCGTGAACTCATTTCTAATGAAAAATTGGAACTTTACACTGATGCGTCAGCTACATTAGGTTTCGGAGGATATTTTCAAGGCAAGTGGTTCTACTCCGCATGGCCAAAGGAGTTACCCACACTTAAAGAAAAGAATATATCCATTGCGTACAAGGAATTATACCCAATTGTTGTAGCTGCTATTCTGTGGGGAAAAAACTGGTCAAAATACCAAATAGTTTTTAGAAGTGATAATGAGGCCACAGTGGCCATTGTGAACAAAGGTCGTTCAAAATGCCTTTATATCATGCAACTGATGCGAAGACTAACTTGGTGTGCTTGCCTAAACAATTTTAACTTCCGAAGTGTACACATACCAGGGAAACTAAATGTGATAAGTGACTCTCTTTCTCGTTTACAGATCAATCGTTTCAAAAAACTAGCTCCGAAAGCAGATACTCTACCACATCTGTGTCCAAAGCACTCAGAGGTAGTTTGGCACTAAACGATGCTGTTAATAAATTATGGTCTGCATCACTAGCGGAGAAGACGAAAACATCCTATATGACAGGTTATACACATTTTGAAAGATTCATGCTGTTAAATGACATTCAATGGAGTTCAGGCACACTGCCTCCAATATCTGAAGACTTTCTTATATATTTTGTAGCTTATTGTTACAAGTTCCTTAAACTTCAATATACAACCATTAAACTTTACCTGAATGGAATTCGATTTGCCTATCTGAAAGCCAACATACCATCACCCCTTGATAGATTGGATATACACCCACAGCCTAGACTTGCCTTTATATTGAAAGGAGTGAAACGTGTTCAGTGTCCTAAACAGATAGTTAGGCTACCTATCACATCAAATATTCTTAAAAATATAGTTACTACACTAAGAAAAGGTGTCTTTTCTAACTATGTGGATATCTTAATGGAATGTGTATGTGTTGTGGCTTTTTTTGGATTCTTGAGATGTGGAGAGTTCACTGTGTCAGATCCTAAATGTTTTGATCATACACACAATTTGTGTCTTGAAGATCTTGTATTGAACACTAATGTATACGTTCTCCGTCTGAAGGAATCCAAAACTGATCCCTTCAGGAAAGGTATTCACATACAGCTTCACAAAACAAACAATGACTTGTGCCCTTTTAATGCATTTAAAAAGTACTTAGATATACGTAAACAGCTAAAATTTACAAGCATACCAACAGATCCGCTTTTTAGTACGGACAGCCATACTGCTCTTTGTAGAACTGTTTTCATAAGATATATGAAATTCGTGTTAGACAAATGTGGTTATGATTCTAAATTGTATAATGGACATTCTTTCCGAATTGGAGCAGCTACAAGCGCAGGTCGAGAAGGAATAAATGATCATATGATCAAAACTCTAGGACGATGGTCGTCAGATAGTTACTGTAGATATATTCGCACATTACCTGTTAGCATACTACAAGCTCAGAAAAAATTAAGTAGCATTTAAAGGTCTGATAATTTGGTAGGTTTTGACAGTATAGCGAATTTCGGAGCCAGCTCTCCTTTTTCTCACTGTATTTTCAAAACATAAGTCATAAGCTCATGAAGGGAGGATTAAGTTGGTAAACCTTGGTAAAATGCATTATTGACTAGATTTTGTCATTGTAATTGCCATTTAATGACTTCTTCTTGTTGAGGTCTCACTTGTGTCTTATAATTATGTTATTAGTCATATTATGTTTATTAAAAGACCTGTTTTCTTTTTACCGGCATTATATATATACAAACTCTTCAAACACACCGCTGGTGTGTAATTTACATCTCAAAAATCTTTTATCCCTTGGGGGTCAATTCACTCCATTTCTGGACTAAATTTCTATTGGTGCAAATCTCATAAATATTTAGACTAAACTCTAAAAATTGTACTCATTTCTTCCCAAGGCATAAAATCCAATGCC
>JAUELF010287216.1:0-10193 GCA_031471495.1 Clinocardium nuttallii | reverse complement strand
TATGAGTAGGTGAACTGGCCGCCGTGATATGACTGAGAAATTGTTAAAAACGGCGTTAAATCCCAATCAATCAATCATTTATTTGAAAGTTCCACAAAGCCTGAAATGGGCAATGAGTTATTGACTATATTATAAATTAGTGACCCTGTAATGTGAAATCATCGTTGGACCGAGTTCTTAGGTTGACGTTGCCGAGCTTGCGAGCCTACGTTCACCAAAGAACGGGGTCCAACGACGATTTCACAGTACAGGGTCAATAACCTTTTTATTGAATACTTTCATATTGTAAATGATTTAGTTTAAAATGTTTGTTTTTCTATATATCTATAGTTTAAAGATATGCTTCAAAAATCCAAACAAACTATTTGTTTACATATGTAGTCATTTCGTTTAAAATGTTTGGAAAGTTGAATTATAACGGTGACGTAGCTTTTTATTAAATGACGTCATGCACGCGCATAACCAACATTTTTTCTGTAAGCACGAGACAGTAAAAATCTGTCCATGACAAGTATATGAGAATTAAACATTACAAAGTCCCGTGAGGTTTAACAATGATATTTAAGACAGCTATGTTTGTTTACATACAAAAGTAGTCCCTAGAATGTTAATTATGCAGAATTATGGCACGTCCTTATCTACGGTCATGGTCACTACTTGACAGTGGTCATGATCGAACAATCATGACCACTTTCTTCAATACAAAGTGAACGGGACAATATCAAAGTATGCAATAATTAAAGGTGGAGACTCAACTGACCCTTATCATTATAGAGGAATAATGTTAAACAGCATTATACCAAAAATATATTCACAAATAATATATAATCGATTGAAATTATGGATTAAAACAAATATATATTATACTGCCACTTTAACATGGTCAATGCACTTAAAGCTATGTATTCATCTGTTAAGTCAAATTCAACGATGCAATATTTGCTAGGATTGATTCATTGGCATGGGTCAAGCAAGGCGATTTAAATTCAAGTTGACTTAACATAATGTTTTTAAATAACATTCTTATAATAACATAACTAACAATATTGACGTAGAGTTTAATCAAGAACAATTACGGCTCTTTCTCCTGCTGTTTGCTGATGACCATACTTGATTTGCATCAGCAGCACCAAGCTTACAATCGATGTCAGATGACATTGAATATGATTGCAATAAATGGAATATGAAAATTAATATAAATAAAACAAAATGATCTTTGAAAAAAGTAGAATCCCGACAACACACGCCTTTTTTCTTGTATAATGAAATTTCAAATTGTAAATTGTTTTAAATACTTGGGAATTTATTTTTAAAAAATAATTGGTTAATGTCTCAAAAAAGGTTTGCTGAAAATGCTTCTTTATCAATACTTGGTTTAATGTCTGTGTTCAAGAAATTTGCTTTCAGTAAAAATAAAAAATGTTATTTAACTCATTAAACTTACCTGTCATTCACTATGCCTCTGACATATGGTCATATCCCGACACAGATGGAGAAGGTATGAACAACACATTTTTGTGTTAGAAAATGAACCAATTTATGAAGTATATACGTTGAACTTGGAAGAGTACCTTTAAGAATTATGTAACATGACCCACATTTGTATTAAAATACTAAAGTTACCTGATTACTGATAATACTGATAAGAATACAACTACAATCGTATATATTATGCTTTAAAATGATGCTCATAACAATACTACTTATACAGGACTTCATTGGACTCGTCACTAGTATATACTAACTTGTGAATACAACAAAACAGCGAATTAATAACATTTTGTTTATTAAAACAACGAATATTTAATCAATACTTCTAATCTTGGTATTCAAACACTAACAATTATGAACTTCATTTAATCAAGAGGACTATTCAAACAATATATACGAATTATAAAAATATTGTATTCGGTAAAAAGAGAAGAATGGACAGGAACAATAATAAACATTTTAAGCTTTACGAATCTTTGCTAATTTCTTATGAATAGTTGCGAGTGCTTGTGAATTTGTTACGAATGGTTGCAAATGCTTGCGATTTTCTGCCGATCATTGCGAATGTATACAAATTCATTATAAGAATTTCTTGCGAATATTTCAAGTGACCACGCGAGTGTTGTGAGTGCTTGCAAACTCCTTATGACTAAAGCGATTGCTCTTGTCTCTTCGTCACTTGTTCCCCAGCCGTCAAACAGTACACATCGACACTAGGTAATCATGCCAAGATGCGTCAAGATGGGCTCCAATTCTTGCGAATTTCCTACGAATGTTCTGAATACCTTGCCAGTGCTACAAATACATTGCGATGATTAAGAATATCTTACGAATACTAACGAGTATATTGCGAAAAGGTGAAGAATATGCCTTCCTTGCGAATTTTAGGATGATCGTTGGTAATATTCGGAACAATAAACGAATGGTAGCGAGTGGTTAAGAACATTTACGAATGTCTTGCAACCTGATACCGACCACAACGAGTAATTGACGAGTGCTTACCAGTGAACATGCATTAGTGAGCTAACGGGACGGCTCATATGTATTGTTAGGTTTGTTTTAGATTCATCGCCTGCTGCTGTAGTAAAGGTGTGCCCAAATGGTGAAACCCATTGTATGATGAAACAAACACTCACTCATTGCCGAACGGTGCAGACGTGGAACATAAAAGTATCGAATTCAGGGAAATGATGACGAGCCACTTTTTAAGTGCTCTTTATACCCGTACTCACTTGCAGACGAGGTTTGGTGCTTCTGCAGAGGACGAGTTTTGAAAACATTTAGGTGAAATGATGAAAGTGCTAAAAATGAGGAATTTCTCCTGTTGCCACATAGCTTTCAATTATTGTCAATAAATACTTTATTTCTTTTGTTTAACTCCGCTTTAAACACATGATCAGTTATATCACGGAGCCTCCTTGGTAAGTTACTAGTACTACTGGTCCTGACACCAGCCTATCAGTCGTAATGCTTACACCGTTACTCATACCAAGGGCAGTCATTATTTCTAGTATTTGGTATAATTCGTTAGGGGATCGAACCAACAACCTCTCGTATCATAAACGGACGCTCTACCACTAATACACCACCGAGGTTGTCAATAATTGCCAATCAAACAAATCTTCACAGATGCACAGGGCCGACAGAGTATATGTTATATAAACACATTTATTGCATAGCTTAAAACATGATATAGAGGCTTTCATGCTTTTTGAGTGTTATTTTGCGAATAATAAACATGATATAAACTACCAGATTATCTATTTATGTAAAACCATTTATGCGTAATCATGTGTATGCTAATTGTACGACAATTCTGTATTGAGTTACAGATGAGTGAGTAAATAATGGTCGGTATGAAACAGATCTGTAAAACCATTTAACTGTATTCAAATTTAACTCTTTTCTGTGGATATGAAACCATTTCAAAATGTCGTAAATACTACACGATTCAGATATGAGGCATAAAATAATTCCATTCATTATTGACAAAAAAGGAACCTCTTCGTTTGTATTAGTCGCCGGGCAGAGAAGCCCGCGAATTATATTTTTAATAGCTTTTCAGAAATTACATGGAAGGATGAATTAAAGGAAACACATTTAAATGATTTGAACATATCAAAATTGTGGTTGTTTAAAAACCACTAAGATATGACACATCTGACATGTAATAAATAATCCGATATTTAAGGTATTTGCAGTTTCTTTATATGTGTTTTTGACTTATTTACGAAGACAAAAAGAGTCCCTATTAGTCTTGCTTCGTGTCACCGTTATGTGTCAATATCGAGATAAAAATCACGTTGAATTTTCCTTTAAATTGCAATTTTAACTTAGTGAATGTTATTGTTATGTTCAAAAAAGATGTCTTCCTTTGTGTAGAATTCATTTAATAATGTTAAATAATCCATGTATATATAAAATAGGAACTGTTTCTTAGCTAAATATAGATAGCGTTGTGCTGTAGGTTTCGTGACCTTTAACATCGTTTTTCGCGCATGTGCATTTCGATATGAAAAGCGAGTGGTCGCAATTATGAACGAGTATGTCGCTCTTGAAAGTGATTTCTTATGTCACGAAACGAGTGCAAGGGCCAAAGGTTGGAGAAAGAAGGATATACATTAACCATTTCCAAATGAAATGCAGTGGAATAAAACATGCACTAACACTTTGCCTGATTTGTTTTCCCCTTCTTCGATATCAGTGTTTCGATTTTGACACGAGGTCAACATTTCGAAAGAATGCTCAAACACTTAATATTACAGATAGATAGATAATTGTATACACTTTAATGATTAAATATATGTGATATTAAGTGGTTTTTTGGCTTGAAGCAAAAAAAGAAACCCAATTAATTTCATACTTGCCACCTTTAAATAGTAATGGGACTCGCAACTTGCATTCCTCTTCATACATATATTGTATGCATCACTGATTTAAATAAACAATTGAGCTGATATGATATTTCAAATGTGATCTTCTTTTTAAGCATATGAGGATAAATTTAAACATCTGTGAAATACTTATAATTATTATTAAAAAGGAGGAAGTTCATGTATTCAGCAATTTGATCGTTTTCTGAATGTTTTAAAAGTTTAAAGTTTTGAGTTGTTGCTTCAGACATGGAAAGGATTACAAAGATTTGTATTGCATGTAGATTTAAATCCCAAACTGTATTTGTTATGGTTTTATTGACAAATACAAAATTTAAAAAAATCCTGACCAAAAGAAATCCTAAAATTTGTATATATGGAATTCCAAAAATCATGGAATAAGTCCTTAATGAAAACATTAAGTGTATGTTAAGACTAATGAAAGTCAGGAATGCATGTGTGTTAAAATATAAATTAATGCAGTCTTTTTCGGCGACATTGATGCATTGCATCAACTTTCTCTTGTGTGTTGTTTATAAGTCTTTAAACTTACCGCAGCCGCAAGGCGAAATCGAAATATGTTGTCACGTGACAAATTCGGGTGTGACGTCAATTTAGACCGTTGCTTTCTAGATTACACTTGTCTTTATAGACATTGAAGAGATTATATAGCGAATATTTGTTCGTATCGAGTGGATAAGGATTATATTTCATCGAGAAGTGATAAAATTAAATATTTTCCCGAGCGCGTATAATCCTTATCCACTCGATACGAACACATTTCCTTTTTATTTTATGCTAATTGATGACTAAAGTACGGAACTAGTTTGTGTCTTCGTGCCATTTTACGTACGTTCCGGCATAACGTGACGTGACGTCATTTTTTCATATTCCACAGTGTGAAATAAGGATTTTATTTCACTGATAGAACACAGTAATGCATCACTTAGCATAAAATAAATAGTGAGATTCAACTATATTGTATTACTAGATTCTATTTAGGAGAATATCCGTAATTAACAAGTTGTTGAATCTCTTATACATTGTAGCAGATTGTTCCAATGTGTACATTAACCGCTGTTCACAGCTTACGTTTAGCTAAAATTAGTACTTTACGCAGTGTAACAAGTATATTTTATTACCGATAAAAGTAATGGTGTAATGGTGTGACACGAGTTTGTATTGATGGTATTTAGCCAACTTAACTGTATACATGTACATGTAATATAACTCGTACCTGTACAGTATTATAGGTTATTGACCCTGTACTGTAAACTCATCGTTGGACTGACTTGTTGGGTTGACGTTGCCTAGCTTGTCTGGATTTGTCCGGTGTCTCATACGGGGATGCGGCCATTAAGCGTTAGCCAAATTTTCCCTTTTCTACAAACATTGCTGTTTTCAAGTTATTAAGCTTTTCTTCGATTGTTGTTTGGCCTGAAATATAAAGTTTGATTACATTTACAGTAAAGCCTTAAATTATTATGTGTTTCTTTGCCACTTGCAGGGTTAAAATAAGAGGCATTTGTTACCTCAATTCTTAACCTTGTTTCAGATTAATGAACAAAATACCCTGATGCCACAACATGGTCCACTCTATTCAATAATCATACTTTCATTAACGGAAAATGTTCATGTTTTATCCAAGTTGTTTACAAAATTATCTGCTGAAGATGTGTTACATGTGGAAAAGGGTTTAATTCCAACGAAAAGCTACAACAGTTCCCAAAAACATAAAGGGAATATTTTACAATGAAGGATTATGTAAATCAGGATTAACAAGTTTTGACTTTAGGAGCTTAACAAAATCGGATATAAATGTTATTTTAGTCGTTTGAGGGTATCGAATTAGTCGAAAATTGATTTCCCTTGTGTATGAGTGCACGATAACTCTGCGTTGGGGAGTTAACCGACTCAGACGGGTGTTTTGTTCTGAAATTGTATTGAGGTACACCTGGTTGTTAAACATGTGCTCATATGATAGCTCCCGCTAGCCAGGATATAAGCAACAATATACAGGCTTTAGTATCCGGAATTCGAGGACAAAGGCAAGAAATTAACTCCTTAAAGGCGGAGTTAAATAGTGACTGTTTTTTCTGTTAGGTCGGAAGTAAAACGTTTAACGACTGAACAGGTCTTTAAATGTCGGAATGAAGGATACTGGCTAGTACTAGTTACCAAACTCAAGCAGCACATCAGCAGGGGTCTCGTTCCTTTCAGGCACACGGGCCCATTAGAAAATGTCCCTATAACAGCCGCGGGATTCAACAAGACCGACACTCCGGAAAAGGAACGTAATGGTGTGGGTTAGGCGGATGAGTGTCCAAGTTTAAGGGTAAAACTGCGGCACTTGGTGCTCTGGATATGATATGAATTGGCTTACATATAAATATTTCGATTACGAGTAAGGTCAGAAGGAATATTGCGTAAAACAGGTTAAGGTATCATTGAATTCTGGAAAAGGATTGTCACGAATGAATGCATCTAGGTGCTACAATGAATGGATACAATATCATTTTATATTAATTACCAAGCAAATCAATTAATTTAAAAGATATTGATTTCTTTGTGTCAGAGTACAATGCTAAATTGCCTCATTTCTACTCTAGATTCTAGTGTAATGGAACGTTAGGAGTTGATGCATTAAAAACTGACTAGAGTTAAGAGTGTGGACCTTTCGTCCCACATATCACTATAATACCCAGAGTGCTAGGGAAGATAAAAGTTTCTTATGCGCGGGGAGTGCTAGAAGTCCCGGAATGGAAATCGCCTGCTTTTTGGCCAATGTTATATTTTTTTGATGGGGAATTTTCGTCATTGTCTCAAGATGTTATCTCATTGCCTACTTCAAAATATTTGAATGGAGAAGACATTGTTGGTGCTGAAAAATCGAAATTTAGAATGTGATCTTTATGTATATATATAAACTTTAGTGAAAATTTACTAGGTAAGGGACAGTAATGCGTTATGAAAATCAAAATGTCGAACACTTGTTATCTCCCTTATTGGCATTTTCGAGCATTAATATTTGACTAATCGCTAGAAGAAATGTAGTCCTATGTTCATTCATAGGGTATTCTTAAAACAATTGATATGACTGTTAAACGCTATTTATTGTTGTTGCTGTGGGTTTTGTTTTTGAGGGGGGGCGATGGGTCTGTATTATAATAAGGTGTAATAAACGGTACAGTCGGCCGACACCGCTTTGCCAAAAAGACATGTCTGTATTTTGTGCTAAACTTTGTGTACGAGAGGAGTATGAGGTTGCAAGGGAATTCAAGTATACAGATTAGCCCTTTCACACATAAAACAAATCTGAACAGACGACTTTAAAAAACATTAAGACAAACATAAGAAAAGTACTTATTAATGAAAAAAATAAATTGAAAACAGTTGAAAACATTTTGGCAAAACAAGAAAGTTCTCAGTATCCTTGTGAAACAATTATTTTAAAAGTGCTGCAGATGGGTCAAAATATGTCTACATGTCGGAACGGCATAAACACTAAATTAATAATATTGGCAGCATGAGTCACGTCACACGAAAACAGATCTTCACTGCAATTACAATCAAATAGTATATATATATAAATACTTAAACCCCTGCTAAAGACAATCGTGGAAAAGCAATCCCATGTCTATAACATCCACATTTTTAGGTTCCAAACTACTCATAAATGAACCTGCAATAAACGACCACATGTGAACAAAGACGGTGCATTTCCAAGGGCGGTCTTTATGCACAGGTTCCGCTGTAAATGTATAGTAAGTATTTTCGTCTTAAGCGTTTCCAAGACGCTTCTAGAAGGCTATGATGACTAGATAGAACCTGATCAGACTGCGTTGAAGCTTAGGCTGATTTCGACCTTCGCTGGTCTCCGAATATCGGTTTTCGGATGATGTGTCTCAAAGGTAAATTTATCTACCAAGATTTAATGATAGAGTCGTTAACAATTGGAAGTAGCTACAAACATACAGATGCAGCCTAACTTTCCGACATAAAGGCACTTTCTGACGACTTCTAAAAATAGTGTGTCAAAATGGAAAATTCATAATGAGCAATTTCTCATTTTGTCGTTTTTCAACTCTATACAATATTTGTTCTTTCAATTAAATTTCCATATATATATATGTTTTATTAAATGTTTTCAAAGTCGTCTGCTGCAGATTTGTTGTATATGTATTTATATGGGAAAGGGTTAAACAATGTGTCATAGCCTAGTTAGCTCAAGATAAGGCAAATAGTTCATGTTCCAAAATCCTAATTTGACGTTCAAACCTTATATTGTGTGTACTCGACCAAAAGAACCGTCTCAGCGATTCTTGCGAGTACCGACAACATTGAGATTGGTTGAGTTATAAGAGAAAAAAATAGATTACTCCCCCTTATCTAAGCCTCCGATGTGTAAATATCGTTTGTGGTTTGGGGAAGAGAGAACAACGAACACGTACGTTAAATCAATAACATAACAATACACGGAACGTACATAACAATGTGGCCAGTATTAGCAGTGATATTGATGTATGGCCATTAAATAGGTATAATATAATGAGATGGAAAAACAGCATTCATACACAAATTTACATTCAGATATGTTGTACATAACTAGCTTGGCGATCTAACCAACGCAGCTAACCCAGTCCTACCAACACATCCAGGCATTCCACATGACACTTACACATATTCGACACTTACACATATTCGGAACTACACACGTATGAAACTATGTGTAAACTTCATATAAATTGATACGTTAATTCTGAATCGGTGTTTTTGATAAAATAAAAAAATGCCAATAGATTCTAATAAAATAACAAAAGACATCGGATTACCACTTACTTTGTGACTGACTTTCTCCTTTTGTGCATCTTTCTCTTTCTTATTAAATATTTGGAAAACGATTTTACGTAAGCATACTAAATTAAGACTTGGGTTTTTCCAGAGACATATATATTTTAGGTCTCTGGTTTTTCCCAGTACTTGAAGATTTCTGTAGTAATTTGCAAAACGGACAGATCTAGAACACATGCGCAATTGTTGTGTTTACACGTTGGTATTGAGGTCAAACTACGATACATGCATCCGCTGACTTACCTTTGTTTTTGTGAAGTGTATACCTGTATGTATTGAATATATGGCATTGAGTTTAAATGCATTGTGAATGTGTATAGGTTACAATACACCAACTATATTCCTTCTTTGTTTCTATGTAAATCGACCAGTTTCAGTCCTCGATTGTCAGACTTTCTAAGCGTTTTCTCATGTAGAACACCATATATCATTGAAAACCAGCCTGACACTTTCGGAGAAGAAGATATTTTAAGTTGCCACTATAGCCATATAAGGCAAAATAGCTCCACCCCTGTTTTTCGACCAATCAACATGGCTTGAGGTATCTGATAATGGGTCACCTAAGGAACATATTGGCCTGACACTTTCGGAGAAGAAGATTTTTAAAGTGTTCTCTAGTATAGCCATATATGGCAAAATAGGCCCGCCCCTGGCAGTCATGTTTTTCAACCAATCAACATTTTTTGAAGGAATCTGATAGAGGGTCTGAAGCTGAACAAAGACAAATTGAAGCTAAGGCAGACCGAGGTTAGCTACATGGGTCACATACTTACCACAGATGGCATAAAGCCAGATCCAAAGAAGGTACAAGCAATGTTAGAGATGCCAAAGCTAACGGACGTCAAAGGGGTACAACGTTTTCTTGGATTTGTGACTTACCTTGCCAAATTTATGCCACGTCTGTCAGAGGCCTGTGAACCATTGAGAAGGTTAACAACAAAAGGTACACAATGGTATTGGCAATCACAGCAGGAAGAA
>JAUELF010287206.1:0-10193 GCA_031471495.1 Clinocardium nuttallii | reverse complement strand
CTTCCACCACACCACCGAGGTGGTACTGGTAGAGACGGACGAACCGAGGAGGACTCACTTCCATCACACCACCGAGGTGGTACTGGTAGAGACGGACGAACCGATGAGGACTTACTTCCACCGCACCACCGAGGGGGTACTGGTAGAGACAGATGAACCGAGGAGGACTCACTTCCACCGAGGTTGTACTGATAGAGCCACACGAACCGAGGAGGACTCACTTCCAACAGACCACCGAGGTGGTACTGATAGAGACAGGCGAACCGAGAAGGACTCACTTCAAACACACCACCGAGGTGGTACTGATAGAGACAGACGAACCGAGGAAGAATCACTTCCACCACACCACCGAGGTGGTACTGCTAGAGACAGACGAACCGAGGAGGACTCACTTCCACCACACCACCGAGGTGGTACTGATAGAGACAGACGAACGTGTGTAATAGTGACAAAATGGAAACAGAATATTATTTTCTTCTTTACTGTCACTTTTATGCCAATACACGAATTCAATATGTTGGTATTATACCGAAGCGTTGTTTTGTTTGTTGTCAACCAATAAGAGAAATGTCTCCTTTTAACAGCAATATTTTCAAAATGTATTTGTCGAAGATTTGCCAAGATACGTCTCCGTTTAGTAAAAGAATACAATCAGAAAATGGGCAAAACATGACTTACCATTCTTTATATCAGTTCTGTTGAAAAAGATGTAGATGGTAATAATGAAATCCAAAATGAGGGTTGCGTTTTGGAAAATGTAGGTGAGATTGGTGAGATATGTGAGGTATTCCGGTCCTTGGTCCTTGGAGTAGTATATGTCCAGCATAAGCATTGAGAAAAAGAACAATGCCGAAAATCCACTCCATAATAAATAAACAAGTTGGCCGAAACACTGGAAATATACAATAAAAATGTCGCCTTGTTGCATAAGTATGACGTCAAACACAGGCAACATCGTCGACGGCGACCCTCTAACGTCACAGGTGTCCGTGTTTCCATTTGATAACAATGGGAATAACAACACAATTAGTCTCTCTTAATTGTCTATTAATATTTAATTATACTGACCGTAATGTTTTAGTATGAGAAATTGTGGGCCTACCAGGACCGAGTTACTATAAATAGCTTCTCTATATGGTTCATATAGTAAAATAATACTTATTATCATAGTATCGAATCATAAAGAGAGGCTACTGATACTAACACTGTCCTGTGCGGGATTCCCCGAATTAACATTATTATAGCATATAAACCATACAGAGGTTAATTGTAGTTGTTTAACGAGGTATTGTGGGTTTTATGCTCAAATGAAAACTCGGACGCCTATGCTTACGTCAACAAAAGTACGTCAAAATCAGTAAAATACGTCGAAATCGGGGTCTCTCGTCTTTACTTCGGTTAACCCGTTCCCACTGGCTGACCCAATTGAACACTTTCATAACTGACAACTTTTGAAACATTTTGTCTAATGGAGAAATTGCTCAAACATGGCAATTTCCTATTTTGCCACATTTTTTTCAACACTTAAAAAACACGAGATTTGCTACATTTGTTAACATATGTTTTAAAAAATAAGAGACTTTATTTAAAGAGGGTGAACATATTTAGTTTAAAACTCTTCTACATGACCCTCTGTTATGTATAGTACACACAACACAAATACATATGAAATATTAAATGAACATGACAAATTATGAACATCATCATCAATTAAAATGTATCACTCTCTTTACCCAAACATGTAGTGCACTTGACAGTGATATGTAGCAAAAGTAATATATACATACAAAAACAATAAAACAAAGCATAAGATAGAAACAATTACACATTGTTCATCAATTTGATTAGATTGCATTGAAATGCCATCGTTGAACTTTTTTCTTTAATATTTGTGGGCAGAGACATAGATAAGATCTATGTCTCTGTTGTGGGTAAATTATTCCAAATGATTGGTCCAGAGTATGTTAAATTTTGAATATTTCTTTGTTCGGTTTAGGTATTAAAAAACTGTTTGTAGAACATGGCCGTGTTATAGTTGTATTTTCATTAAATTTTGCTTTTCTAAGATATACTCTGTCAAATAAGAAGAAATCATCTATTATAGTGACTTGTGCATAAATTAACAAATACGAAGACAACTTACAATACAATTGGCCACACCCGGCCCAACGGTCCTATAAGTCACCTGCAATACTACATGTAACACAGTGAATATATACATATACATATAATACAAATATATACAAATATTTGAGTGGTGGTCTATGACGGCTGGTTATATAAAGAATTCCGGCGTTTTAAGTAAGCTTAAACAATATATCTGGCTACCTGTTGTGTGTTTCTTTTTAACAATGTTTTCAATATGTCTGACTGTGGCATGGCAATTAAGGGAGGATCGTGTATAGAACTGTAAAGAAATTCATCCCGAATTTCATTATAATGGGAACACTCTAGTAGAAAATGGGTTTCAGACTCAATACAGCCTTCTTTACAAAATATACACAGCCTTTCAGCGAGTGGTTCCCCGACAAACGTTCCAGTTTCTATGCGAATTGGTAAAATGCCATATCTAAACTGACATATGTGTTTGACTATATGTTTTCAAAGTCGTCTGCTGCAGATGTGTTGTATATGGATATGGGTTAAAGAATATATTTTAAAATATTATTATAAACTCTTATATACAAATGTGGAAAAGTGAAAAATTTGGTACAATATTGTTGAACGCGTTCTGTTATAGATGCGTCACTAGTTGTCTGCATCGTGGATTGATAAAAAGCTCGAAGAAAGTTTCGGTGACAAAATATTAATATTGGTTTTTGTTTGTTTGTTCACTTCGTGTTGTATACTATTGTTTGTTACGCATGTATCTATGAAATGACGAGGAACACATTGTGTTCAAGTCTAATGATAAACGAAAAAATAAATGAATTGAATTGAATTGATAAAAAGCTCGAAGAAAGTTTCGGTGGCAAAATATTAATAACAATATACTGATGAGAATCCATGGATACGTAGCCTGAACTAAATATCAAATATCGCAAAGTAGAAAAGATCCGTAACAAGTTTGTGTGGCTTATTTCGTAACTTGAATCCTTCGTGTACTTCAGTTACTAACAAGAGAAAGTGAATCGATTGGAAGCACTCTATCATCTCTTAAGTGTATTCTATATTACACTTTGGGAACCCTCAAGCAAAGTTTATATATTATACTCTTTATTCTTCTCTACTCCTGAGCTGATCGTTTTTGTATCGATCACGTGTTTTCTGGCACAGTAAAAATGCAAATGGTCAGATAAATAGGTGTCACGGGATTTGTTGCAAACAATAAGTAACCCTTCCAAACTGCAGACGACTTTTGCATGCATTTGTAGCATGTTTCTGTTATCTGATAATGAATAATTATTACCGTCTTAATGTAGGATTTATAATATGAGTCTACTACTGTAGGTTAGCCTATCCATGTAGTGGATTAAAGAGAATATATATCAGATCCTTGTGTTGAAATAAGCTTAATAATGATCTCCGATAGTTATGCATTGTATGTGTATAGTTGTTCTGTTCGTGTACAATCTTGCTAGAAGATAATTAAAATTGAAATGTAACTGATACGCGATTTTTCTGTTCTAGATCAGTATCGATTGTTTTGGGTTTAACGTCTTTTCAATAACTGTTCAGTCATATCACGGCGGCAAGTTTACCTACCCATATGTTTCCTGGTTTTCTGACTCCAGTACTCCACACAACAGTCGTTCCAAGCGATTGGCTGAATTTCAACATAGACTGTTAGTACATTGTTGGAAGACGAAAGACGCTTGACTTTTACCAATCGTTGCAATGAAAGTTGACCGAGCTGGGGTTCGATCTAACAATCCAATAACAAAACATGAGAAGTACAGGTTATATTTACTTTGAAAGTGTGTACATGTTGTGGATATGAAGGATATGTAATTATTTGTTTCTCCTGAAACATTTGTAAATAATATTACGATAAGTGATGCGTGGAGCCCAACAATCAATTGTAATAAAACATAACATAACAAGCAAACACATAATTAGCAAGTGTTTAATCAAACTGTTGATGAGATTTACAAACACCCAACATACGCGCGGTCTTGTGCTTGTAATTTGTACAGGTGAGTTTTACTAATAAGCCTGTAAGCCGATGCAGTGTTTGATTGCACGCCGTGAAAACTGATTGCCCGGCTGATTGGTAGTATATATACCGAATTATAGATTTTGGAAACCAATCAGTATTTGATTAATGTATCTGATATAATCATATTAATTATTAATTAAAATCTATTAGAAATTATCATCAACAGATCCAGCTCAGAGAATTTAATTGTAAGTATTTTAATGTTAGTTATATCTCTATAAATTATCCTTCTTAGAAAACATGTTTTTGCTTCTTCTTTTTTCTTACACGATTATAATATTCAGCGAGTGATTAGTGATACAAATTATTTACACAACTACATTGAGGGTCTATTTGTGTTTAATAATGGTTGCTAAGTAACTGCTTTATTATCCGAGGGTAACATGTTCTGAATAATATATTTATCTATTATTTGACACTCTCCAATTACTCATAATAAATACAATCATCATAATGATGATGGTGCTGATGATAATGATGGAAAGGCCAATGCAACAATACTATAACGTATAATATAAGTATCATCATTTGAAGGAGTATTTTGATAATAGTATTGATACTCTAAAAACTGCTTTTATAAATATGCATTACTATTACTACTATTATTATTATTATTGTTATTAATATTGTTATTAATAATAATATAATTATTACTTTTTTCTATTAGATGATGGATCACTTGATGTCAACTATAATACACAACGCCAGCAATATGGCTCCTAAAGACAGAATCTCATTCCTTGATGACCATTCGTGCCACAAGTTCGTTTTACACGAGGATATTCGTTCTCAAGATCTCACATCAACAGAAGACGAGAGAGACGCTAGCACGCCAAGAAAACCAGCGACACCATATTTCTGGCAGTTACCATTTCAAACTCCAAGCGAAGAACGCTGCAACTTAACTTTCGCATCAACGCGAACATCATTCAGCCCAAACTGTTCCGATACATCGTCAACCAATAACATCAGTGGATTCATTTCTCCAAGTATCAAACAAGAACTATCATCAGAAGTCGAAGACACAACGATCCATCCATTTTCTGTGGAAGCATTACTCGGTGACGTCATAGACAAGGAAGGAGACTCAACAAAGCCCGCTGAGGTGTTTAGTTCTACGTATATAAATGGCGAAATAAATAAGTGCGTAATGTATCAGTCCCTGATTACGAATATGCTTTCACAAGAAGGACTTATCCAGCAGAAGAGAGACTCACAGTTGAATGTTGTTTACTGGTGTCACGTTTGTAATGCAACGTGTGTGAATAACGAAGACGCTCAGAGACATAGAATATCTCACGTAGCCAATGGCGACCAATGTAGACTAAACAGTGCTATTTATAACAATCATGGGGGTGTAACAGTTCACGAAAGAATGAATGATGATATAATACACTGCGGTTTGTGTGACAAGGTTGTCTCCCATTGTTTCTTCAGT
Organism: Clinocardium nuttallii; assembly: GCA_031471495.1. Taxonomy (NCBI): domain Eukaryota; kingdom Metazoa; phylum Mollusca; class Bivalvia; order Cardiida; family Cardiidae; genus Clinocardium; species Clinocardium nuttallii. The sequence goes on along the minus strand of JAUELF010287206.1, from coordinate 4,596 downwards.
AAACACCAACGTCTACACGAAGGACATTTCTGTGAAGAATGCGGTAAAGAGTTTTGTATCAACAGTCGGCTTCAGGACCACAGGAATACACACACCGGCAAAACACCATTTACTTGTAAAATCTGTGACAGACAATTTGCCAAGAGATCGTCCTTGACACAGCATCAACGTTACCATAGAGACAATAACAGTTATATGTGCCAGTATTGCAAGAAACGTTTTAATAGTAAATATACCTGTGCTGTACATGAACGTTTACACACTGGTGAGAATCCTTACAAATGTGAATACCCAGGATGTCATAGAACCTACCCTCAGAAGATACAGCTGAAACTCCACATGAACTCTCACAGATAGGACTAAATGTGATTGTTTTATTAATGATAGCTGTATAAATCAGAATATGCATAAGCTCAATAAATGTAGAAAATAAATTAGTTGCCTTCCTTATTAAGCAGATGTAGTTTGACGTTGGTCATTTTCATTTTGTTTCTAAATTGATTAACGTTAACCTGATACCGAATTAACCATTTTGGCCAAACAAATTATGTCTCAACTGAAGCAGTCGGTCTTTATGACAAGGGGAGAAATCGTTCATAACGAGCAATTTCACGTTTCTCAACGATGTTTTCAATTCTAGTAATTTTTTATACTTTTGCATAGCTCTTTATTAAAAGTATCTGCGTGGGAAAGGGTTGAATCGTCTTAGAAAAGAAGACATGTTCATTGAAAATATCATGAGAGAGGAGGTCGTTTGCTGTAAAAGTGTGTGAACTAATATTCCACTCATTTCGTACCAAATGTGACGAGATTTAAAACCTACAAATCTTAAGTTCGATCGAAGTCTTGAGGTGATGTGCAAAGCTAGGTTGCACGATATTCGACAACCAAGGCTTTTCGAAAAGCAAAGAGTTGAATCAGTGGGCGTCATTAATTTCCGATGGTCGAGTGATGCTACGTAAAAAACAACAGTATTTTACGACTAATGATCTATGTTGCAAAGAGTTGAATCAGTCTACGCCTTCCGTGATCAGGTTTAATCCTGACCAAATTCCATGCACAAAGGTTCGATATGTGCGAGTAATTATCCGAACGTCGCGTTTCTTGCGACTGATTTAATTATGATGCTACGCAAAAATCAGTAGCATTTAACGACTAATGTTTTTTCAAATCACCTGTGTATTGCCGCATTTTAAAAACATGGCAAAATACGCTTAGAATAAGAATAAATGCAGCGATTGTCGACCTTTGTCAAACGACGGAAAGAATATTCGGACAAGCTCGGGTTCGAACTCGCGACCTCTGGACCGACTGAGCTATCGGGGATCGACATGTTTGGGATTAATCTGTTGAATATGCATTAAGTTTTAAATGTATTTCAGTGATTACGATGTCTCCTCGGGAAGTTACCATTTACGCCTATGTGTCAGTCGTGAGTGCCACGAGGGTGGTTACTACTTCTATCTACCAGCGTCTGTGGTAAGTACCGATTGCGTATCGAATCCTGGTGGAATATTACGTCGATATAAAGAAGTGGACTGAAGATTATTCAAACATGCGATAACTAAAATATATTGTCCAACTATAACCAATTCCTGAAGCTCCGTTTGGTCATACTAACAATTAGAATGGCTGCCACACTATTTAAGTTATAGTATTTTACCAGTGGCGTGTGCTTCACGATAAATTAGTATACACAACTGGTAGTACATAAATACATTACGCATAACTCCAGCGAACAACGTCGATGGTGTCTGTAGTCATTTCTAGTTCCCGTCATACTTCGGGTTATATTGAGGCAGCTGTACCTCTCATTTGTGTTAGTTTGTTTCTATAGTGTTTAACGCTTTTAAATGTTCAGTTATATCATGACGTTTCCTGAGAAAGTTATCAGTACTACTGGTCCATTTATCCTGACACCAACCAGCCAGTCACCAGAGTCAGTCATACTGCTAACCCAACAATCCTGGGCGCCAAGAAAGGAAAGCCATAACTACCATTGTTATAGTAGTTTAAACTCGGTCATGGATCGAACCTGCGACCTCCAAAACCCGAGGATAACGCCTTTTCGTTGTTAGGAGTCGTATACGGACGTTAATTATAGTATACCATTGGCATGTATGGTTGCATTTTTTGTTTTCCTAAAATATTCAAATTACTATTTTGTGCGGAAATGGCGGGCGGTTTATCGACAGCATTTGATATACATGCGTGTTTGAAGTGACTGTGCGTTTGTCAACCATGGCGCTCCCACTCTCATATACAAACGAGAACAGTTTATGGTCGTATTTCTTTGAGATCCTCTTATGCACACATTGAATTATCACGTGCTCTAACAAGATTATTATTATTAAGGAAAAGTCCCAACCCCAAATGGGTAAATAAGCGGAAAACTAACATGGTGACATTTGCAGTAAGTGTATAACAAGATCAGCATTCTCATCAGCGTACCTTGTTCCACACTGGTCGCAATTCAGTCATGGACTATTTAAATGGACTTCTCATTGGTCATATACATTTGAATCAGATGTCATGGATACGAAATCAGATCTTTAATTAAATAAGACGTGACAGAAATACACTGATCGTTGGTACTTCTTTGTCATGTTCTTAATAAGACACAGAAGTCATAAAATAGGAATTTAAATGCGATATCAACCCTTGAGAAATAAACAAGACCGGAGAATTCTTGGAACCTTGCATTGACGCCATTGTATTGATCGTACAGTGTTGGAGATCTAATTGAATTTCATATCTATTAACAGTAAGACCCGCGTGTACTTATCTTAAGGTCTAATATAGTAAAAATAAAAAAAGACAATATATTGCTTATAAACCATTTAAAATCTATGTAGTGTCTATTTTATATTTTGTATTATATGTGTTCTTGTTCCGGTATATTTCTTCGTTTTATATAATAAAGCGAATGGCACGCCTTCCGTGAACACACGTGTGCAGAGCAAGGCAGCGCGATACCAATACGTCACGTATAGAAGAGCCAGTAAAACACATTTCAGGTGAATTGATCGCCGTGATTTGGATGTTAAACTGTTGAAAACGGCGTTAAAGTTAAAGCAATCAATCCATTGACGACATACAAAAAATAATTCAATTCTACTATAAAATCAAATTATGATTTAAAAGTCGTCGGTTGCATATTTGTTATACGACAATTTATATTGTCAAAACGGTAATCATGAATCGAATATGTATGAATTAAAAATAAAAGTAAAAATATTGTGGGAAAAGGAGAAATTGCTCATCATTATCAATCTCTCCAGTAGCCAATTTGATTTGAAATACTGCTACCTATGTGGAATCGGGTTAATACATTCTAATATTTTCAGAATTGGAAACACTGGCTCAGAGGAACAGCGCCGGCCAAATGATCTGAATGTCACGAGCTCGATACTATTGAGAACTTGTTGAAATGTTGGGACCTTTCAACACACTCGACGTGAGAACTGGTTGAGTACCAACTCCGCCATCGATTGATATTGTGGGTGTTTGCTAAATTGGTGTTTCACGCCGTTAACAACATTATTTCAGTTACATCACGGCGACAGAATATTGTATCGTGATCCATTGATAGACAAACCTGTACTTAGCTAGAAACGCTGCCTTGTCCAATGGCACTTTCACCATGATTGCGGCGAGCGGGAGTCGAGCTCGGGACGCCTGGTTATTAACAGAGTCAGTCATACTGCTAACCCAACAATCCTGGGCGCCAAGGAAGGAAAGCCATAACTACCATTGTTATAGCAGTTCAAACCCGGTCATAGATCGCTTTTTCGTTGTTAAAAGTCGTATACAGACGTTAATTATAATATTCGATTGGCATGTATGGTTGCATTTTCGTTTTCCTAAAATATTGAAATTATTATTTTGTGCGGAAAGGCGGGCGGTTTACGACAGTACTTGATATACATGCGTGTTTGAGAGTGACTGTGCGTTTGTCAACCATGGCGCTCCCACTCTCACATACAAACGAGAACAGTGTAAGGCCGTATTTCTTTGAGAGCCTCTTATGCAAACATTGAATGCTCACTTGTTTTAAAAAAAGCTATAATTATGCGAGTAAGAAAATCTCAACTCCAAATGTGTAAATAGGTGGCGTTTTCCAGGAAAACAAACACGCTAACATTTGCAATAAATGTATAACAAGATCAGCCTGCTCATCAGCGTACTCTAATCTTGATCCACACTTATTGCGATTTCAGTCATAGAAGATTTAATAGACAACTCACTGGTCATATACATTTGAATCAGATGCCATTGATACGAAATAAGATCTTTAATTAAATTGAACGTGACAGAAATACACCGAGCTTGGGTACTTCCTTGTCATGTTCTTAATAAGACAAAGAAGTCATAAAAAAGGAATTGGAATGTGATATCAACCCTTGAGAAATAAACAAGAACATGGAATTCTTGGAACCTTGCATTGACGCCATTGTTTCGATCGTACAATGATGGAGATCTAATTGAATTCCATATAAATCTTAACACCCGAGTGATAAAGCTGGTTTTGATTCTAAACCGTGTCTCATACTACTGCCCATATATGTCTTCTCTGAGTTTCGTTTCGTCCGAGGA
>JAUELF010287195.1:0-10193 GCA_031471495.1 Clinocardium nuttallii | reverse complement strand
CCGGGCAACCGTGTATGTCACATATACGTGAGGAATACGCTAGGCGAGTGCTTTTTTCTGGATGAATTAAGGGTTAATGGATGATATATCAGGTATTAAATGACTGGTAATGTATTTTTGACATAAAAATAAGTAGTTTCTTTTTCGTGTTAAATTGTCCAGCTTTATGCAGAGCGCTTCTATTTGTCGAGAAAACTATTTCTAGGAAAATGGCATATTCTCAATTGCGTTAACCGCCACCCGACTGACAAAATAGACCATTTTGTTATTATGTCAGTAAAGTCTATTAAACTGTCTGTTATTGCATCGATTTCGAAAATGAAACAAGCTTAATTAATTGTAAATTGATAACTCACATATTTACATGTAACATATACAGAAACTTTGAGACAGACATGTCTGATCATGCTATTTACGATTGATATTTTCATCTGTTTAAAACACGTAGATAGAGGACAATTCTTTTTTGAACATGATTAATAATTTATTTACATGAACTGAGTTCGGTATATGTACAAGAAAGAAGGAGAAATATGTATTATATTGATACATTGAAAGGACAAATGTATTCAATAGCCAACCTGTCTTTTAAATAAATTGCCAAGTGTTGGAACAGTTAGAAAGCCAAACAATGTCATAACACAAATATTGTAATAGATGGACAGTCAGACTGTGAACCAACACTGAATTTATTTATATAGATAGTTTGAAGTAACAAGAAATTAGTTGAAATATCAGAAAGCCAAACATTGGTTTGTTACACGTTTATGAAATAGCTAAAAATCTATACCTTTTATTGTAACGATCAGTATCAAAATATATAGATATCGAGAATGTATATGAAATGCGACAACATGTATTAACATATATCATCAAATATTAATTATTCAAACTTTATTATTACACAAATCTTTTGAAATAACTAGACAACTAGACTTTTATTAGCTAGTAAAATAATTCAGTGGGACAGTTTGACATTGTTGAAAACAATACTTACCTTGCGATGCAATGAATTTCTGAGGTGTGTGCACGCCCTGTAAAACACAGTTATGATTATAGATCTAGATTTTGACGAAAGTGATTTTTGATTTTGTTTTACATGTACACATAGAAACTATTGATTGTATTGAACTGTTTCAGTCAATGTAAAAGGGTTAATTTGAAGGCGAATCTCGACTAAAATTACATTAGATTTATACTCCTACGAATGTATTTTACAGAGTATCTATTTATGCCGTATATCATCCGTTTATTGAAAGTGATGTAATGTTATTTTCCCACGGTTGAACGATATTAAAAACATTTTGCACTTACGTCAATAAATGAGGCATTAATATATTCACTTTCGTCTGTTTCCTCTGCTTCAAGAGGAACACGGCTATGGTCATCTGTAACGTTAATAGAATAATAAACATCTACTATAAAATCAGTTTCTTTAACACCATCAGCAGGGTCATATCTGTTTTATCTTTGCCATTGCTATGAACGACTTTTGAATGAAAATTAATTCAAGAAAAGTTTATTCCTGAATAAGAATTACCAATCAATTTATGTAGCGACAAAGATAAGGTTTAACGAAAAGAGATAGTTTTGTTATCGTATATATTGCTCATTGCCCATGTTATCTATATTCATGTTTAAGGACGAAAAAAGAAAGACCGTTTAAAAATGTAAGTAAATCAAATATAAAGATAAGTAGATAAAATACAAATATAAATTGATCAAAAAACAAAGATAAGTAAACAAAATAAAAATATAAGTAGATCACATACACAGATAGGTAGATCGAATACACATATAAGTAGATCAAATACAAAGATAAGTTAATCTAATACAAAGATAAGTAGATCAAATACAACGATAAGAAAACCAAATACAAAGATAAATAAATCAAATACAATGATAAGTAGATCAAATACAAATATAGGTAAATCAAATACATACTTGGATAATATACTGCAGAAGCTGAGGAAGAGTCTATAAACTTTTAACTGTGTTTCCACTAAGTTTAATTATACCTACATGCACAAATCGCTCTATATCTGTTCTTTGGTCTATTTTTTGAAATCATCGCTATATCGTGAGGATGTTGTAATCCGGATCTAAGCAGCTGGAAATAACAAATTGTAACATTTGGATAAAACTAACCGGTGCTCCATGAAATCTAACCCTAGCGTTAGTATCACAAGTTTACTTGTGATATACTGTGCATCGATGCTAAAGGATCAAACAGGACAATGTTATGTTGTCAGAGGAATCAACAGTGAATTGCATGAAAGACGCAAAATCCATCAGGTTGGGTTTTAAAATGTAATGTTTGAATAATAAGTATTTGATCATGTTAATTGGAACACATTATTACCATTTGATGTGCATTTATCTATACCATTACTTAAATTAAATTTCTGATAAAACAGTACATTTATTTATACCATTACTTACATTAAATTCCTGATAAAACAGTACTTTTATTTATACCATGATTTACATTTAATTTCTGATAAACCAGTTTATTTATTAAAAACCATTACTTAGGAAATAGATCTCATTTTGAGTGATATACCGGCTCGTATATCACGATGTGGAGTTCAGATGAGTAGTAATTAATCACGAAGGCCGAATGGCATGAGTGATTAATTTATACACACCTAAACGACACATCGTGATATAAGAGCCGGCATATCACTCAAAATTAGACCTATTTCAATTCTAGCACTTTTTTTAAAACTTAAAGAAGTATAAATTAAGGGGAACTATGTTATCACCTGGCGGTGTTCATGTGTAGGCTATTCTATCCTTACTCCCCATTGTATTTGTTTTGCAAATATTCGAATTTTTTAACGAACAAAACATTTTGAAATCAGTTTTATTAACAGTCTATGAACATTTTATTTTTATTATACCTTTTACAATTGTTCTTAAACTCATCGTGTGCAATTTGTTAGTTACTCATTCTAACACAACGTTTTCGACCGGTAAACAGTATGCTGTACACGACACACGCGTCAAAAATGTTGTTAAAGCACGTGAATGACGTCATTTAAAAAACGTAGTAACGCATGCTCAATGAGAAACGTTGTATGAAAAATACGCGGGAGGGAATTTCAACAGCCAAAATAAGTTCAGGAAATTTAGAGTGATATACTGCATTTAGATCACGCACAAATCGTTCTTTGTGTATAGAAGATAAATTGTCAATAGTGTTAGAATTACATTTAATTCCTGATAATACAGTACATATATGTATACGACTATATCAATAAATTCCTGATAAAACAGTTCATTTATTTCTACTACTCCTTACATTAAATTCCTGATAAAACAGTACATTTATTCATACCACTCCCTACATTAAATTCCTGATAAAACAGTACATTTATTTTTACCATTACTAACATAGAATTCCTGATAAAACAGTACATTTATTTATACCATTAATTACATTAAATTTCTGATAAAACAGTACATTCATTTATACCATTCCTTACATTAAATTCCTGATAAAACAATACTTTTATTTATACCATTACTTACATTAAATTAGTGATAAAACAATACATTTATTGTTACCATTACTTACATTAAATTCCTGATAAAACAGTACTTTTATTTATACCATTACTTACATTTAATTTCTGATAAAACAGTTTATTTATTTAAACCATTACTTACATTTAATTCCTGATAGAACAGTACATATATGTATACCACTACTTACATTAAATTCCTGCTAAAACAGTACATTTATTTATACCACTCCTTACATTAAATTCCTGATAAAACAGTACATTCATTTATACCACTCCTTACATTAAATTCCTGATAAATCAGTACATTTATTGTTACCATTTCTTACATTGAATTCCTGATAAAACAGTACATTTATTTATACCATTACTTACATTAAATTCCTGATTAAACAGTACATTTTCGTGCCTCTTCTTCTGATTGATATAATCCCATAGTTGACATATCTTTAGATCCGACTTTCTTATAAGAAATCCGTAATACTCGTCTTCAGTAGGCTTTTCAGCGGCAATATTTTCCGCGGGTGATGTGGTTTTACTGTCATTCTCTGTGTGAAAAAAAGATACTGTATCAATTATTTGGATATTTATCTTTCAATATAGGAGACAAAAAATGTTGATTAATTGGGGTTTTACGCGGTTTTCAACAATGTATCAGTCATATCACGTTGACCATTTCCATTACCGCTATATTTACTGGTTTTCTCACAATAGACTTCCGAAGCAGTTTTATATACTGTTAGCCCATTGGTTGAATAAAATGACGCTTATCGCATTGACTTTTATCAAGTGTCGGAAAGAATGTTGACCAAACTGGCATTAAAGTCACAAACTCTGGATTGACGAATACAAAGATAATGACTTGACATAAACACATACAGTGAATTTAAGTTCCAACATAGCAAATTACATACGTTTAAACTAGTATAGAATATATATACTATTATATTTTATTTAAATTTGCGATGTCTTTTATTGACAGAAATCGAAAGTATGATCAATATAAAATAGAATATACAGCATGAATTTATACGGCGGTACCGCCAAGTACATGTATGCCCTAAACAAGGAAGACAACAGTTTAAAAGCGTATGTAAGTACACATAACTTTCTTTTTCATCCCTTTTACTGGTGCCGGTACCCACACAATCGCTAGCAGACGATATTGAAAACTTCTAGGTAAAACTATAGAAAATCTCCTAAAATCAAAATATATATATTGAATATAGTTGAACACGTTATGACAAAAGGAGAAATTAGTCATCAATTTTAAACAATGTTAAAGAAAATTATAATGCCGACACGTCTCAAACTGTGTCTGATTGTAGAATCAAAGAATATCTTCTTCCGTTCGAGCCTCTGAGATAACAGAAATTGAGGTACTACACGAATACTTACTCTTAGATATCACCGATTTCGCTTCGGCAGTAATTTTCTTAATTGGGTTTGTCTCCTTTTTAGTCTCGCTATTGCGCTGTATCTCAGTAAAGTTATTGCTTCCCCTTTCATCATGCTTTGCTCCTTTTCTAAAACAAACACAACCAAAACGCTTTACTGAAAATCCTCACCTTCAGTATTAAGAATTATTGAAATATATATACAATATACAAACTTTCACTATCTAAATAATTCACCAATTTAAGCTGTTTTCTAATTCGACTTGTGCAAGGAGTTATCAAAATCAGAGTTATGGATGCAGTTACATTTGAACGAATATTTCAGACAGATGGCGATATGCAATGCTGGCACATTCAATTTTGATTTATTTCTTACCTTCTTTTCAGGAAGACAATGACGCCGATAGTTGCAGCTGCAATCAAAACGACACCACCTACTGCACCACCTATCGCTGCACTTGGAACCCGGCCAGACGTCTGACTCTCAGTTACAGCTGTTGGTTAAAATAGGATAAAATGTAGCCATAAAAAGAGCGATGTTATCACATGCAGGTGTATACAAGTAATACCTCCATCTATACCAACACTATTTGCTTATTCAACATTAATGTATCTATAGGTGCTACCTATTTACGAAAAAATAGTAAGATGATTGTAAACAGAAATTAAAGAGCATACTTTGGCAATAAAAATGATTGACTAGACGATAATAATGTTAGTTTCGTGTTTTCTGCATGATTACAAAACGTTCGGAATTCGTTTTGCTGTCGTCTATTATTACGAACAGAAAATCATAATTAAAGACTTTAGTATGGTAAAGAAGCAAATGTGTAACAGCCTTTTTCTGATGCCATGACTGGAACAAAATATGTAAGGTCACATCTCTGCTTAACATTTTTCCTAATAAAGACGGTTTCTGACTCCTTTGCAGCAGACTTCTTCTGATTGTCACCAAAGGTACAATTGTTCAATATTTAAAAGTTATCCCTTTTCAACAAAATTTGATAAATACTTATACTTTGTATGAGTGAAAATATAGCTCATGCATAGGAAGTTGAGGTATTTAATATTAATACCGATATTTGTGCGGAAAATGAAGTGTTTACGGAAATGACGTCACGTCGTTCTTTGGCTACGGTACAGTCAAACGTTATGTTCTGACGTCGAATTGCGTCGTTCATTTCAAAGTTTTTTTTTAAAATTTTGGTACAAAAGTTTGATCACACAAAAAATAACACAGCACTTCTATGACTTTAAATGTCGATTTAGATTTTTTTAAAAGATTAACTAGACGACAATAATTTTCAATCTGTGTTTCACGTCCGCTTTTTAGACATAACAAAAATGGCGGCCCCTATGGATTTTTCCAAGTTTCATTTCAGAAAACTTCATTGGTTATTGAATTTTCTTTTTCTCACACCTGTTACCTATGAGCGAAAAAAACAATAGATAATTTTTTTTCGTATTACAAAGGTATTGTAGTACGTAAACTAGTTTTAACCCCTTGATTGTGTGAACCGATCTGTTGATACTTGTGTTACCAATAAAGAGTCAATACATTTGGCGCATCCATACCGTGTGACCAAGGTCTCTTCTATTTTGCTGCCAAAACCGACTTTTTTTATCCTAAAAATGACTAAAATTGACAAATGCAAAGCTGGACAGGACCATTTTTAAAGAAAATATCAGTACGGAAAGGATTAAATATTTGATTTCCGAAACAAGTTCGATCAAACTCGATACACTGTTTGGGTTATAAAAGGGTTATAATTACATACTCTTGACACAAGATGTACATTTGTTTATATCATTTTTATGCAGAAAGGCAGTGAAGGTTGTGATGACGGTGTGAAAGCTTATTCAAAGTGATTTGTTCGAACATGCAATAAGCCCCGAAATAAATAAACGTATCCGAAATAAGAATTTCTATAATTGTATTTTTTATTGAAACCTTGGTGCAAATTCTTAAATTTAAACTCAATACTGATTCATTGTAACAATGATAGAAAGTGTCAACATTCTGCTTTTTTCTGAACCTGAAATCAAATTGCGACACAATTATTCTAACTTCATTAACCCTCAGAATGTACGAGGAATAGTAAAACATGCACACTTCATGCGCCTGTGTGATGTATAAAAGGGGTGGACGTACTGGATTTATACCAACACAATGCAATGATTTTACTGAAATACTGTTAATATACGGTGTAAAGCAGTTTTTAAGAACATAATTTATCTTCGAAAAGAAATTGTAACACTTACCAGCCCTGCAATTAGTTCCCATGAACCCTTTATCGCAAGAAGAGCAGCTTCCGTTCACCTTGTCACAAGAGGTTCCATTAAAACATTGTCCACACGCATTGCCACAGGATTCACCATACTTTCCATCATCACACTCTAAAGCATATAAATTTAAATAGATTAACGACACTTATTATTTTGGAAATCATATAATAATGTATCTCATTATGTGTTGATTCAAATCTGTCTCCATGAGAGAAATATCTCGATTGATGTAATAATCAAATATAAAATAAAATATGTTGGAAAGTACATAATCATCAATTCTGAGTTATGCCACGCTCACATGTATCTCATCAACGACGAAAGTCGAAGAGTTATGACATTGTTGACACAGCACATTTTAATATATATGATAGATCATTCAACATAGAGCATTGGTAGTTACATAGATACGAAATGGCACACTAAACTAAAATACAGAGTTTACTAAGAACTAATGTAGCTTCATTGCATGTCACATGCTTTGTACTAGGTCAGAAAGCTTAACTATTGACCCTTTAATCATGTTAAATGTTTCATTTCAATACAAGAGTAGGGAATACAAATGAACGAATACAATAATATGCTCACTCATTTGGCAATCTAAGTTAGTAACATATATATACCAACCTTGCAGTGCAATGTCATCTAACAAACATAATCAATGGTGATAGAGTATTCTATTATGTTATTTACACAATTACCTTGTAGACATAGATCCATCTTGTAGCCTGCTACACAGCCAGTATCACAAACACCATTTATCTTGTTACAAACAGTATCATCTTTACAGTTTCCGCACTGACCTTGACATCTGTCACCATAGGAACCGTCTGAACAGGCTACAATCATAACATATCATTTGAGACAAACATATATATTTGGAAAAAGAAACATATAGTTTGGTTTGGTAGATTGATATTGTAAAACAAATGATGTTATTCATTCCCAATAGCTGAGAAAGCAAGTATCAAAAATGATAAACCTTATACCTATCCTCCACAAAAGGAATTAAACTTGAATGTTTATTTACGTTAATTAAATACGTGTAATAAATAGAGTATATGGTTATATCTGTATGTTATGCTGTGAATGTTAAATTAAAATGTCTAATAAACTGATTCTCCATTAAATATTGTGCTAAATCAGTATCGTTAGATATGAGTAGGTTATAAATATATGTACCTGACAGTATGTCGTATTCACAGATAAGCTAGTACCGTTTATTTAAGTCAAGCATTAGATAGTCCACTTTTTTAGTAATTTTCATAACATTAAAAGCTTCTTCTTACGGTGACAACAAATTAAGGACAACAAAAGGCAATTCCTTTCTCTGATACCAGGGTATCAGTTGAAAAAGAATAATTGTCGTAAATGTCATCAAATATAATGTAATCTTTGATATTTTTTATTCGTATTTAAAAAAACAGTAAGTGATTTTTCTGGTTCCTATTTCTTTTTTAATATATTTATATATACGAATCAGTTCCTGTGTGCAGACAGTTCTTTACGCATAAGCTATCATTTTGTTACAATTTCATAAACAAGTGCTTGCTATCTTTGAATAGTGTTGTACCCCGGCGTCAATAATATTTATGTTAAGTTCGTGGTTCTCTTATTACTGCACCAGAACTGCATATAAGAGTATTCTGACATAGGGTGACCAGTCGGAAAGCTATCCCCATGTCCGTTGGTACCAAGGAGGAACGCCAATTATACCAGTTTCCAGACCTTAGTATGATAATACTGATCAATGAACCCAGTTTCCTACACTTGGGGCGCCCGCTCTAGTCTCAACACTAAGCAGAGGCAAATACTGTCAATTTGAATATTGGTATGGCTACTATAGTGTGCCTATATATCTTAATTGCGATCCTGGTCAATTTATCATATCATTCACTATGTGTACATTTGGACATTATTAACGGGGGGTTAAATCACCATGAAGACACTATCATATCATTCACTATGTGTACATTTGGACACTATTAACGGGGGGTTAAATCACCATGAAGACACTATCATACCATTCACTAATTATACATTTGAACATTATTAACGAATGGTTCAATCACCTTGAAGACACTATCATACCATTCCCTTATTGTACATTATGATAGTATTAACGAAGGGTTCAATCACCATGAAGACACTATCATACCATTCACTACATTGTACATGTAGACATTATTGACGAAGGGTTCAATCACCATGACTACACTATCATACCATTCACTAATTATACATTTGGATATTATTAACGAAGGGTTCAATCACCATGACTACACTATCATACCATTCACTAATTGTACATTTGGACATTATTAACGAAGGGTTCAATCACCATGAAGACCTTATCATTCCATTCACTAATTATACATTTGGACATTATTAACGAAGGGTTCAATCACCATGAAAACACTATCATACCATTCACTAATTGTACATTATGATATTATTCACGAAGGGTTCAATCACCATGAAGACACTATCATTCCATTCACTAATTATACATTATGATATTATTAACGAAGGGTTCAATCACCATCAAGACACTATCATACCATTCACTAATTGTACATTATGATATTATTAACGAAGGGTTCAATTACCATGAAGACACTATCATACCATTCACTAATTGTACATTATGATATTATTAACGAAGGGTTCAATCACCATGAAGACACTATCATTCCATTCACTAATTATACATTTGAGTATTGTTAACGAAGGGTTCAATCACCATGAAGACACTATCATACCATTCACTAATTATACATTTGGACATTATTAACGAAGGGTTCAATCACCATGAAGACACTATCATACCATTAACTAATTATACATTTGGACATTATTAACGAATGGTTCAATCACCATGAAGACACTATCATACCATTCCCTTATTGTACATTATGATATTATTAACGAAGGGTTCAATCACCATGAAGACACTATCATACCATTCACTAATTGTACATTT
>JAUELF010287184.1:0-10194 GCA_031471495.1 Clinocardium nuttallii | reverse complement strand
AAGCGTGACAATTTTCCTCCACATAGATATTTGTCGAAATGAGATATTCTTTGTTGCTTGTCACGTCTTAAATTAATTGTATCGAAAATATAGACAAATAATATTATCATAATTTAATTATAAGGTTTTCGTTTGACTATATCATTAAATTTCGGGGCATCGATTATCCGCATTCATAATTAAACAACGTGTTTTGACAAAACGTGACAATTTTTCTCCACACAGATTTCCGTTATTTTCTTGAAAAGTATTAAGTCAATTTCTGTTTAATACATACAGTACACATTAATGAAAGAAAAATAATATTGTGTAGTAAAGAGTTCAACCCGGTTGAAATGAAATTAATATTAAAAATGTACATGCGCCCTCTGCGATGTTTATTTTCAGACGTCTTTTTTTCAAATCTTACTTTTTTTTTAAAAATATTTTACTAAATTTACCAAAAAAAACGTTAAGCCTATTTCTGTTTTCGGTAAGGATGTTGAATCACCGTATCTCTAGAAACCCACGCAGTGTGTTTTCCTCGCGGATAAAACACGCGAAGTATATAAATCATAGGTGTGAATATCAAAACTGTGCTTCCGAGTGTTACATCTTACACAACGTTTTTATCATGTTTTGTATTGGTTTTAACTATTTTTAATTTTGTTTAATAATTGATCAACTTATTTATACCATACTATCTACGATTTGTAAAGCACAATTTAATATATAAATCTTTACATTCAATTCTGAAATTGAATTTTCAAGGGCTAACGTTGTGCACTTGGTAGGTATATTTCACGCTGTGCCGGGTTAGCTTGCGCGACGTCAGTAGCCTACAATACTCAAACCTGTATCTCTACTGGAACATAATACTCGCTATATATAGAGAGTTGAACGATATAGACCAGAATGATTTACTTGTATTATTTGGTAAATATATTTTCTTATACTGCTCTCTCATTACTGTTTCAGTACAGTTTACAATAATTATAGGACATTAGCCGTCTTAGATCAGACCTTTAAGGTTGAATATTCAAAATATACGTGTTCTTCTTATTGCGAGATCGACATGGCAAAACTACTTATTTTATCAGAAAACTAACATTCGTGTCATCGTTACACATATGGGAACATACCTGCTTATAGAGCCATGCTGAGGATGCCAGCAATTCGTGTCATCGTTACATATATGGGAACATACCTGCATACACAGCCATGATGAGGATGCCAGCAATTCGGTACTTCTTAATAGAAGGTTCTTGAAACCATCTATGACGAATTTTCAAAATGTGCCAATCTAGATAACACTTCACGAATGCGCTGACTGATCTTGATTTACAAACAGGCTTAAGTTTGGTTTTCATGGATTATCGCTAATTAATCAATTGTCTTTCTTCCAGCCCCATGCTGTTCCCAGAGTAGTTCGACAGTTCCATTTCCACCGATGGAACGAGGACTCGGCTGTGCCTAGTTCCAAACTGGCACTTTTTGAACTGCTGGAAATGGTAGATACATGTCAAAGACACAGTGGTAATAGACCAGTCGCCGTACATTGTGTGTAAGTAAAACTATATATATGAGTTGTTAAATTCCATGTTCAACAATGTTTCAGTTATACCACGCCGGTATATACGATCCCAGATTGATTGATTGATTGATGGATTGATTATGGTTTAATTCCATTTTCAACAATGTTTCAGTTATACCACGCCGGTATATACGATCGCTGCTACCAGATTGATTGATTGATTGATGGATTGATTATGGTTTAATTCCATTTTCAAAAATGTTTTAGTTAAACCACGCCGGCGGCTAATTCACTTAGTCATGTGTTTGCGGGATTCCTCACATTAATACACCGCGTAAATTATGACAAAGTTTTTTTTGCCACAATAGTATTGACTCTATCGACTTACACTTTCGTGAAAAAGAAATGGAAAGATTTGTTCAATGTCATCTGCTGCAGAACTATTATATGTGGGAAAGGGTTTTAAAATATATACTACAATCCTAATAAAGTATTTGCTATTAGTAAATTAATGACCATTGATCATAAGAGGACACTATTAACTGACCTGAATAACAAAAGCTGACATTTGACATACCAAGAAGAAAGATGTATCTCTTTTATCTGAACCAGAGTATTAAACAACCCCAAATCATTGCATGACCCTCATACCCTTTGGTGTGGGTACTCAACATAATCGTCTCAGTGATAGGATTATTTTGAGTACGCACAACATAGGTTTTAGTTGAGTTATATGAGAGATAATGAGGGGGAAAGACCAGTTCACTCTAGTTTGATCTTGTCCTATACTGAACGTTACTGTATGTTGTCTTTCACAGCAATGGGGCTGACCGTAGTGGGCTATATGCTGCAGTGAGTATTCTCGTTGAGAGATTAAAACTGGAGAAAGAAATCGACGTCTTCCAAACTGTTAAACAGCTAAGATTGTGTAGGACTCACCTTGTTGATAATTTGGTATGTATGATTTATTGATTGATTGTTTGGTGTTTTAAGTCGCTTCCAACAATTGTTCAGTTATATCACGTCGTTTCCTGGGTATGTTACCAGTATTACTGGTCCATTTAACCTGACACCAGCCGGTCAGTCGTAATGTTAACTATCCCTGAGCACCAATGAGGGCAGCCATTGCTTCCATTTGTAAAGTGTTTGGTATGACTTGGCCAGGGATCGAACCCGCAACCTCCCGCACCAGAGACGGACGCTCTACCACTACACCAACGAAGAGGCTCTTGGTATTTATGAGTGATAACTTTACTTACTGGTACGGAATCCACTCACAATAAAGCCAGGTATATTGTTCCCTCGCTCGTATATATAAATACACATGATGACATCCCCATATAGATACTCTAAGATTGACATTTGCGCTAGCCAATAACTAAATTGTCGCTTACCAATACATGTCACATAACCTATATAAATAAACATTATAAGCGGTGAGTGTCGAGTTCTCCGATTGTATAGCACAGGCTTGTTTGTACCTTGCGATGCGATTGGACTTAAAAACCGAGCGGGTACTCATGAGTATGCATCTATGTATAAGGTCAATTCGACACGACCCGTTATACATTGTAATCAGATGCAATAGACGTACAGCGAAGTTTGTTGTCTCATTTTAATGAGATTGTAGAGAATCCGTTAAAACGTTTGATGATTGCGCTCAAATGCCATACTTACGTCACATAACATTTATCATTTAGATATATTTTTTTAATTGACATTTGCTTCAGAAAAGGCTGTGTTCTCATTAAAGTAAACATTAAATGTTTGTATTCGATTGTCTTTGGAATTTTTCAGGATCAATACAGATATTGTCACGAAATTGTGCTCGACTTTATCAACTCTCAGAACATGAACTCAATGACAACGTTCGCGCCATCTCCTGTTCCGACTACAGCCATTACAGAAATATCCATCATACAAACGTGAAAAATAAATATGTGAAACCGACACGTGAAACAGTTATTTCAAAAAGACATGTGAAACGTGTGAAGTGAATAAGGGAGATAAGATGAAAACAGTGTCAACACTAAAGACAATAGTTTTCTCCCTTACACAACTGAAATCATCATACATCTTGTATCGTTGTTATTTATTACCTGCCGCTATTTAAGATTAGTCATTGTGTTTAACTCTCTCGCTGCAAAATGCAATTAAAGGCCTTTGCAAACAATCCAGATTCAGGTCACGAGCTGTTTCTCCTGAAATATGCTTTGTTTACCTTTCACTTTTACCAAATTTCCTATTGGACGAACAATGGAGAGGTCCAATGTGCACATGGAAGAGTGGACTTTGCGCAATTCTGCAGTGAAAGAGTTAAGATCTAAAAAGAGCACACAGAGCTATCATATTCATAAACAGATTATAGTCATATATAAATATAAACATGAATATATGTCTCAAACCCAACTGTAAGATATCTAAGACCAGTGTATGAACATAACAACTGTAAAATATCTAAGACCAGTGTAGAAATATAACAACTGTAAGATATCTAAGACCAGTGTAGAAATATAACAACTGTAAAATATCTAGGACCGGTGTAGAAACATAACAACTGTAAAATATCTACGACCAGTGTAGAAATATAACAACTGTAAGATATCTAAGACCAGTGTAGAAATATAACAACTGTAAAATATCTACGACCAGTGTAGAAATATAACAACTGTAAAATATCTACGACCAGTGTAGAAATATAACAACTGTAAAATATCTAAGACCAGTGTAGAAACATAACAACTGTAAGATATCTACGACCAGTGCAGACAGATAACAACTAGCGCATCCGTGCAGTCTGGTCTGGCTTTTTACATTTCGCCAATTAGTCATAGAAAGTTTCATGAACTTCCCCATCCATTTGGATCCATAGCATGACTGTACAGCTGTCTGCGCAGACTGATCCGGGCCGATACATTCCGTCTCAGGGGGTATAGAGTAATGATTCCTGAAACAGAAAATCCCCTGAGCGGCATGCTTAAGCGGATCAGGGTTGACACTTTACGCAGAGTCCAAAATGCTGGTTTTCTCGCGAGACGGCTCAATTATGGCGTTTAATGCTGATCTTAACATTACTTCAGTTATATAATTGCATGTATAAGCGTATATTACCAGGACTGCTGAACTTGTTTATTCTGAAGTCGTTATGAAACCATGCAATCCTAAGCGAGAGGGAGGAAACACACTCATATGTATGTACATCATTGAAGCTTCTACAGTGGAATATATAAGGAGGAGTAAACACAGACTATAACATCTCTCTAAGCACTCATTAAAACCTATGTTGATGGTATTCAAAGGAGTCGTCTCACTGAGACGGCGATTCTTTTGTGTACCTACAATATATGTTTGGAGATCAAATAAGGATTTTAGAGCTTTAAAAAAACACCTTATCTAGAGCTCTTTTATGAAGCTTCTATTACTAACATAACTGGAGAGGTTTGCTAGTTGATCGCAATAACTATTAACTTGAAGACCATTGATGATCGGTGTTCTTGTAGTGACGGATCAATGGTTATCATTGCAAGTGTTGTTAAATCGCACAACTGTATATATTAGTTGTAAATAATCATGGTAAATGTAGGTTAGATTAACGTACATTTAGTCATTTCGTTCGCTTTAATCTCAACATGTTATTTAAAAGTTTCCTTTGTCACGCGGTGTTGTTACAATGCAAAAGCTTATCTTCCTATTTAGAATAACGTGAAGGAAGTGTTGTGCTTTATGTATTTTTTATAAATAATTGTTTTTAGGTTTTCTTGCTTGTTCATTTTCATTGTATACCGTCAATTCAGCGTAATTCTGGGTTATACGGAAACAATGGACCGCTGCTCATTTGAACGTCCGTGATCCCTTGGTAAACAAACAAGTACAATGCAATGACATGAATCTGAGCATATGCCAAGTTCCTAATGTCTTCACTATATCTAAGATAGAGACCCGCATGCATCATTATGAGTGCAATTAATGATGCCAACGCCGGACAGTAAAAAATAACAAGAATCCCAAGATGTGTGTGTTACTTCAAAAGCGGTTTTAACTTGTTACGCTATATAATCAGAGCTCTAGATTAGCGGCGTTTAGCATGATCTTAAATCGTTTTTTGACCCATAAAATCTACGTTGTGGGTACTCAAAATAATCGTCTCAGTGAGACGATTCCTTTGAGTACCCACAACATAGGGATTAGTAGGATAATAAGAGAGAAATTATCGGGAAAAGAGCTGAATACACCCTCTTTATCTGGACCTCTGTATATATAATATATAATACCACTGCTTGAATATGTGCTTCATCACCTCATTTACGTGTATTTTCTTAGAGTTGTGTTTGTTCATTATTTGAGTTCTTTTTCATCGGGGATGAATGGTTAAACGTTTTCAGAGTGAAGAACAATAGTCTCTAGTCAATGAGAGGTTATTTTATAGCGTCACCCATCATGCATTGTCATCAATTGATTTCCGGTTTGTGAAATTACAAATATAGAAAATGTGACAAGAAATATATTATCCTGTGTATGCGATCTTATATGGAAAGGAGAAATTGCTTTCGTTTTTAGATTATTTCTCTCTTCCCACATGTTGTATGCCAAAGTTAAAGGTGTCCAGAAATGTGTCTGTTTCAAGGAACAGGGTTTGTTTTGGGTGGCAAAACCATCGGATCAGGGTGTTTAATGACTGTCAAATAAGGTCAAATAAGTCTTGTTCCGACAAAATTGCTGTCTGCCTTCAATAAACCCTGAAACGGATACGTCTTTCGACAACGTTTCAGTAATTTTCAATGAAAATCCATAACGTGAAAATCACCCATAACGTGAAAATCATCAAGTTTCAATAATTTTCCGTGAAAACCAAGGACGTTTAAGTTATTTCCCGTGAAAATAAAAAAAGTTTTAGTAATTTTCCGTGAAATCCCGGAACGTTTCAGAAATTTCCAGTGAAAATTAAAATAAGTTTCAAAAATATTCCGTGAAAACCAAGAACGTTTTAGTAATTTTTCGTAATTTAGTTGTATGTTTAACGCAAGGCTGATTTATGGCGACAGTAATTCTCATTTAGAAGTCTTGCTAAAACGTCACTGCATATAGCATCCTATATAATTTCAAATTTATACTCAAAACATGTACATACTTCTTTCAACGGTTGTGTTCTACATGTGCTATATTATAGACGTTTTATTATCAATTTTATTTATTTTATTCACTATTGTCATTATGTATTGCCACATTTTATCAATTACAAAATAAAGAAGAAATAAAACATGCAATTTTTTAACGATATTAAAGAATATAAAATTACTCTGGCTCTGTTCTACATAAATACCTTTTATAGTTTATGGAGAATCAAAACGGCTACCCTTCCAACAATATACAACAATTATGTAGGAAACGACGTTGAACATATGTATGCAACTATATGGAAACAAATCATTAAATGGAATTATGGTTATTAGAAAGACTATCAGAGGTGTTACATTGTTAAATATTGATTGATTGTTTGATGTTTTACGCCGCTTTCAACACTTTTTGAGTTATATCACGGCGCTTCCTGTGCAAGTTAACAGTACTACTGGTCCATTTATCCTGGCACCAGCCAGTCAGTCGTAGTGCTAACCCTGAGAGCAGCCATTACTACCATGTCTTTGGTATGACCCGACCGGGTATCTAATCCGCGATAGCCCGCACCCGATGATGTGTAGGCCAAGTGCTAGGAGGTACAGAGACATGTCCCCGTCAAGAAAGAATTTGCCTCTACATTGTCGGAGATGCATTTTGACGATATACTTCGTACAAGTAAGCCTTTTATCAGAAACCTTTCATCTTTAAACATGAGTGTGCCTATTATCACCAAATACGACAATTGAAATCAACTAAACGCATATGAAGTGTCGTGATCTAGAGTATTCAGTGTTTAGATCACCTGACCAGAAGGCTCAAGATGTGATCAATTCTGATCGTCCGTCGTTTTCTTTAGGCTTTAAACATCATCACGCTGTCCGCGCAGACTGATCCGGGTCAACACATTCCGTCCCAGGGAGATAGAGGTATAGAGTAATGATTCACGAAAAAGAAAATCCCCAGGAGGTGAAAAGTGTCTGTCCTGGTTAGCCTGAGCGGCATGCTTAGGCGGATCAGGGTTAACACTTTACACAGAGTCCCTAATGTTGGTTTTCTCGCGAGACGGCTCTTATCTGTTTGTCCAAGTCACCGACAAAGACTTGTAGCCAATGTGTGGCTGACGAAGTTATAGGAAAGTCCTATCCGGGATTCGAACTCACGTATTTGATAATATAAATGATGTAATATGAACCGTCCCGCGAGTAAAACCAACACTATGGGCTCTGCGTAATGTATCGATCCAGATTAGCACATTCCGTATCAGGGGAATAGAGAGTAAGGATTCAACAATGTTGGTTTAATCGCGGGACGGCTCATATGTATATTTTTTAGAAGTACGTCATAATGTTCTCATTCTAAAATATCCTATTGTTAACACTGTATGTCGATCCCTGCGCTATCCCTCAAGCACTCCAAACTTTGTCAGAAGCCGAACTGATTGTTTGATCTTCTTGAGCTTTTACACGTGTCAGAGTGTATTTGTAGGATAAAGAATTAATACAATAAATAATGTCATCAGACGGTATTAGGTGTCCTTGTAACCGAACGTCTTATCTCAAGGTTCACCAGTACATCAAACAAACATGCATTTTGAGGCAATATTGGCCTCAAGTGGAAAGTTTGCTTTAGAGATATGAATTTTAATTGGTCCAGATGTTTTAATATATTACAAATTTATTCGCGTGTTAATAGTTGTATAACCTAATGCTATTTTTCATTTTCAGTTTGGTTTACTTACACATTCTGGTATCAGCGGACGATAACAGACCACAATGTCGCATCGGAAAATAGTGCATAAAATAGACATCTGAATTCAAAATGAATAAAAAGAATACACTGCAAGTTGGATAAGAACCACTTTTTAATTCTCCATAATTGTGTTATAAACCAAAATGCTCATATAGATTCTGACTATAGTATTGTGTCTAATATTGTTAAAGAACAACAAATTGAAGCTGTTTTAACTGATGCGTAAATCTGTTGTTCTTTTTGTAATCGGTAAAACACAACCGGAGCTTGCACATCTGCTTCTATGTGTAATTCAAAGCCTTTAAGTAAACATTTCAAGGGTAGGTGTTTCCCTAGATTTGAGTCGTATGTGAACAAACAAATGGAAAGCTGATAACGAAAAAGAAAAATACGGCTCGAAAGTAAATGAATCCAATTGAATAACATGTACTTGGAAACCGGTTTCAACGAGGTATATGCTATTTATCAAAGTACATTAAAGACATGTATGAGATACATTTAAGTTTCGTTTCGTATCTCGTAGATCTAGCAAAGGTTTGCGTTACGCCAGTAAATCAAAAATAAAAGATATTCCACCGTAAAGCTAATATATTATAGCAAATAAATTGACAGCCATCAGGTAGTAAAGTAAATATGTTTTAGATAAAAACGAACCATTATATACAAGCTACACTCATACGCGTACTTATTTGTTTATATACTGGTATAATAACTCTCCAATGTTCTACCTTTTGATTTATACGTGTGGCAAAGGATGGCTATTAAAGGTGGATTGGAAATGTATCATGGTTATAAATATGATTTTACCACATGAAAACGATTCCTTTATTAATCATGGTCGGAATTACGCTACTTCTAAACACGGTAAGCGGTTAAGCTATGCCATTTATCCCTTTCCCGCATAATGCAAATCTGCAGCAGACATATTCCATATCCAAATTTGGGTGTCTCCATGTTTCATGTTATAATAGTTTTGGAACATGTTGATGACTAAAGGCAAACAATGCTGATTACAGGTGATACAGTTCGTTCCGAGCTGACACACCTGAATCTGTATAGTTTGCAACAATGTTAATATTGCCTTTGGCTTTGAAAATGTTAAACAGAAGCGCAATTATTGAATTAAGTTCAACTTATTGTGACAAAAGGGGAAATTGCTTACTATGAGATTGTTTTTATTTTGCAACAACGTTTTCAAAAGTCTTCTGCTGCAGATGCGTTCAATTGCGTGTACAGGTGGGGAAGGGTAACGTCTTTCCTGATTCTACCTCGGTATCTCTGGCTCGTACTTCTAATCTGACAGTCTTTCCTGATTCTACCTCGGTATCTCTGGCTCGTACTTCTAGTCTGACACTCTTTCCCGATTCTACCTCGGTATCTCTGGCTCGTACTTCTAATCTGACAGTCTTTCCCGATTCTACCTCGGTATCTCTGGCTCGTACTTCTAATCTGACACTCCTTCCCGATTCTACCTCGGTATCTCTGGCTCGAACTTCTAATCTGACAGTCTTTCCGTAGGTGTCTGATATGCTAAACTAAGTAAAAAGAAAAGCAAAAGAAAATTGTCGTTTTCCTAACAGAACATGTATGTCAAAATGATGTTTTTTATGTTTTATTTGTACTTAAACAAACGACCAACGAACATGGGAGAGCGTTATCACTAATAAACTAACTACAGCTCCAAACTAAGAGTAAGCGCGCACATAATAACAATATAAGAAAGCCATATCAGCGCAATTGGTAATAACTCATATACAAGCATTTATAATAGCATATACAACACATAACACATTAATAGTAAATCCTAAAACAAATAT
>JAUELF010287173.1:0-10195 GCA_031471495.1 Clinocardium nuttallii | reverse complement strand
TAAAAACCTTTATTGTTTGATATTTTAATAATGGTGGTGTACTCATTATTATGTTATGAGAGTCCTATAATATGTCCTGTTAGTACCTCAACATTAAACAGTACAGTCCTTAATGTCAGAATCATATCACTTAAGTGTTTAAATTATAATACTGTTTTAATCTTTTACCTTATTTGATATTTAAAGAGTCATAAACTTTGAAAACAATAAAGAACAAAAATGTTTATCTGAAAAGTTTGCAATGAAATTTCTATGTACGTTTAGAAACATTGTATGAAAAAGGATAAATCAATAATTTTAAACAATTTCTCTTTTTTCCACACTATTTTCAAAGTTGTCATCTGCAGAATCAAACAAAAGTGATATGTATACAGTAATGGGCTTAAAATACACTGTACCATACTATTGAAAAACTACATTATATGGCATTTCGTGAAGATCGTGGTAGTCTATGTACTAAGGTTTTTCATTCATTTTTTAATAGATATTTTTTATAATCCAATGCACTGTTTTTAAATATCTGTATGTATCTTGCTATTTCAAGATCCATATTTTACTTCTTAATTGCTTATCAAACTTGATTTGTCTTGTTATTTTCTTCTATAAAACAGCTGTCCTGCGCGCTTTATTGGAAAACGATGCCTGGATCTCGACTTCGAGTACTCGCCACCTTGTAAGATTGGGCGTGTATTATTATCCTAGATATGAATTTGGGCTGTGTGTTTCACAACTAACCCTGCAATCTCTCTTGTGTCAAAGCTTTAAGTTGTCTTATTTTTTTTATAATATTTTGTAACTCTTTCCCTCATGCATAGAATCCAAAATTGAATAGTAACTGCTTTTGAAATAAATAATTATCATTCATTGTACCTAGTGTACTCTTTCTTTGATATTGTTTAAATTTAATTTTTCAAATCTATTTGCAGATAATTAATTTTTCTGTTGCCTGCCTGTTAGGTAGTGTGAGCTCTGGTGATCACCCACTGACCGGCATCTGATGTCATCGTCCATCTGACTGTTAACAATAGCCTTCAACAACGTCTCCTCCTAAAACAATATACCAAATACAATATAATTACATGGGAAAGTTTCTTAGGTAGTTGTGTTTCAAATTTGTCAAAGGAATTTAAAATTCTATGTAGTTGTCTGGTTGCCGCTGAATCAGAAAGAGGGTAAAGTGCCAAAACTTTAAGTATCTTCTTGTTCAGAATTAAGAACTTGCCTAGGTTTTAAAATGATCTAGCATCGATGTTTCTTGTGTGGCGCTTTACCAAGATAGTTCAAACTATCCTGATTAGATATAAAAACATGGATGCAAGGGGGAGGAGCTTGTTTTCCAAATATGAGTAGAATAATGCTTAAAAAATCTTTTGTCCACAAGTACTGATCCAATTAAAAAATAATTTGGGTTACCTTTTACCAAGATTGATTAAATGATTGAGATCAGATGAAAAACATGGCTGCCAGAGTCTGGGTTTATTTTACTAGTTTTATTTGAGTCAAGATTTTTGACTGACCCTGTACCAAGATTATTCAAATTCAGTTCCATTGATAAACATGGTCACCATAGGGCATGGCAGTTTTGCTTATACGAATAGAGTAAAAAACTTTGAAAACTAATGAAGTTCAAATAAATCAGAAGAGCAATATAGCACAATTATGGTCCTCTTGTTTCACTTGGTTTTGAAGGTACCAACTTCTAACCTGGTACGCATATAGCTTGTGTGCATATTTTTAAGTTATCCCATGTTTCCACTGGCCATTTTCCCACTTAATATCTAACTTGGGCAGGCGACACATGTGTCATGGAACACTCTTGTTTTTCTTCTTATTCATATTTTTCATTTTTTAAATCAAGCTACAAAAATCATAATGTGTTTGAGGGAAGGAGAACATTTGAATTGCTGTGGTTTTGGATTAAAGTCACAATTTTGGTTGAGTAGATTAAGCTAAAATGTAAACCTTTTATTTGCTCACCTGAGCACAAAGAGCTCAAGGTAAGCTATTGTGAACATCCGTGTTGTGTCCGGAATTGTCAATCCTTTATCTTCCATTGCCACCAAACTCAAACAGTTGTTCCTTTGGTGTTCTTCTTTAAAATGTTTTCAAACAATTAAATTATATTCATGACTCTGGTTGCAGAGGCATCAGAAGGGGAGGAAAATGCCAAAACTTTAAAAGTATTTTCCTCTGGAACTGTTTTTTTCATGAGCGCCCACAAAAGGTGGATATATAGGAGATAATTCGTCTATCGGCTATGGCTATATCTAAGGTATTAAAATCCTCAGAACATTCATCTCAAATCATATATTGTTCAAGTTTGAAACTGGGTCACAGGGGGTCAAAAACAATGTCACTGCTCATCATATCATCATAAAATTTTAATTATAAAAATACCGTTAAAAGTTTAAACTGTGTCAAACTAGGTCCCTTGGTCAAATTTTAGAAAAACTTTTTATACTCTATTTTTACCCATTTTCATACATTAAATAATCTTCATGAATATCATCACAACTTTCTTCAGTGTTCACCTGCAAAGTTTTGTTTAGGTCAAAACTGGATTACAAGATCAAACATGTGAACACCATAGAGGTTATTATTCAGTTCAGTTGTCATGAAAGTTCATCAGAACATTCCTAATAGTCCTATCTAGTTCATGTTAAATTTTGAAAAAAGAGAGTCAATTCTCTTCTTGGCACAATTGAAAATAAGTGAAAATCTCCAAAACGAGTTTTCCTAAGTCCATATTGATGTTTTGATGACATGGCCACCAATCAGCATCAGAATGGTTTGACATTCCAACATATGTTGGCAGAACTGTTCATCAGATAAAAATGTTTTTGAAAAACATAGCTGCCAGGCTGCATAAGAACAGTTGAATGACAAAAGGTATTTTAAGATTATTATAGGTCTTCAAGGTATGTTCACAAGCATTGCCTCTAGTAAAAGTTTGGTCAAAGGTCACAGGTCAAGGTCAGTGATTATATAAGTGTCCCAACTTCCTCATTGCTCTAACAACTTTAATTCTTATCAGATTATTATGAAACTTACACATAAATTCACAAATATTATTTTCCTCTTGTTCTAGATCACATTTGACTGCCCTAGGTCTAAGGTCACAGTCACAGTGATTATAAAACATCTGATCATAAAGAGGTCATCACTCTAGCTCTTTGGATTAAATGCCGTCATACTACATACACAGGTTCAGTGTTCAGAGACGAGTCTGCATTTTTCTGACCTAGGTCAAAGGTCAATGTCACGACTACTATAATATGTCTGTATGAAATGACATCATCGCTCCAGCCTGTTCATTTGTGGACAGAATCCTTGATACTTCATACACAGGTTCATTGTCATGAAAGCTTGGACAGTTTTTGTTTTCACCATCCTAAGTCAAAGGTCAAGGTAACAGTGACTATAATATATCTGTCAAAAAGGTGTCCTTGCTCTTGCTTTTTCACTTGTCGATAGAGTTCCTTCATACTTTATTAACAGGTTCAGTGTCAAGAGAGCTTGGAAGGATTTGCATTTAATCAATCTTAAGTCAATTATAGTCAAGGTCACAGTGTCTATAATACGTCTGTATGAAATCACGCTGATCCAGGTCAATAGTCAAGGTCACAGTGTCTATAATACGTATGTATGAAATCACGTTTATCTAGGTCAATAGTCAAGGTCACAGTGTCTATGATACTTCTGTATGAAATTCTGTTGATCTAGGTCAATAGTCAAGGTCACGGTGTCTATGATACGTCTGTATGAAATCATGCTGATCTAGGTCAATAGTCAAAGTCACAGTGTCTATAATACGTCTGGATGAAATCACGTTGATCTAGGTCAATAGTCAAGGTCACAGTGTCTATGATACTTCTGTATGAAATTATGTTGATCTAGGTCAATAGTCAAGGTCACAGTGTCTATAATACATCTGTATGAAATTATGTTAGTCCTCTAGCACTTTCCTTTGTGGATAGAATTCCTTTATTATGCTGGTTCAGTGTCAACTTTATGGACAGAATTCCTTCATAATGCTGGTTCAGCGTCAATTTTCATTTGTGAACGAAATTCCTTCATAATGCTGGTTCAGCGTCACTTTTAATTTGTGCACAGAATTCCTTCATTACACTGGTTCAGTGTCAATTTTCATTTGTGGACAGAATTCCTTTATTATGCTGATTCAGCATCAATTTTCATTTGTGAACGAAATTTCTTAATACTTCATAAACATGTTCTGTGTAGAGATTGGATGGGTTCATCTTTTATCAACATAGGTCAAAGGTCAAGGTCACATTGACTATAATATATCTGGATGAAACGACGTCATCTCCTTAGCCCCTTTATTTGTGGATGGAATTCTTTCATACTTCATACACAGGTTCATTGTTAAGAGAGCCTGGATATGTAAGTGCATTTTACTGAAGTAGGATAAATGTAAATGTCACTGTGAAAATAATACATCTGTACAAATGACCATGCAAGGGGATTTATATATATAGTATCTTCTACGTTGCTTTTGTAGTTTAAAGGTAAAAACATTACATGGCCCCTAGGAAATAGAGTATGTTGCACTTATAATGCAGATTCACTTTATATTAGGAAAGCATAATAAGCCGCATTGATTATATTGATATTGCCCTTGTCTCACCAAGTGCATTCTCCGGTGAGCAATCCATGACAGGGCCTTATGATGGCCATCATATATTTGATTATCAATTTCAATGAAAATCTAATCCAGTGTTCTTCTCATCAACCCTGCCTTTGTCCCTTTTATGTTTTATTCTAATTGTTTCATTTATATGAACATAATGTCACTGCTGTGTAGGATGTTTGCTTTCTTTCTTTCAAATATTTTTTATTTGATTTATCCAGTGTTTTCACCCTATCTATAACAAAATAATTATGAATGAATAATATTTGTTTACTGGAAACAAATCTGACCACAGTGTTTATGTGACAATTTATGGTTTAAGCCGAATATCATCAAAGGATAAGTAAGCATAGTTGTTATTGATATGACTCGCAGCATTCATACAAATCGAAACTCATTCATTTCATGACATGAAAGAAAATGAGCAGAATGTGCGAGGTGGTTTATTTAAAAACAGAGAGGAGTTCCTTGGAATAAAGCAAAATGAGATTTTTGTTATCATTACAAGCAATTTTAGCTCAACTGACTGCTCAACTGACTGAAATCCTGTTAAGCTTATGTCATGGTGAATTGTCCCCCAATTGGTTTCCTTGGCAACCCAGAAAAAAGAAGTTAAAAATATTTTCTTCCTAACTGGTTTGCCCATTTTCAAATAATTTTGTAATTTGTTTCTTGGGTGATACTCTTAATGATTCCCACAAGCCATGTTGATTTGTCTTAAAAAATGCCCAACAGGCAACATGAATTCTTTGCCATAGATATGGCCACAGTGAAAACCTTTAAAATCTTCTTCTCCGAAATGTTTGTAGCTGATTTCCAAATAATTTTGTAGATATATTCCTTGGGTGACCCTCTATCAGATTCCTTCAAGCCATGTTGATTGGTGAAAAAACCTTGCTGCCATGAGGCTAGGCTGTTCTGCCTTATATGGTTATAGTTAAAACTGTAAAGATATTCACCCCTGAAAGTATGAAGCCAATTTTCAAATGTAGAAATGTTACTTCTGTGACCCTCTATGACATTCCTAAATTAATAAAGCCATGTTGATTTGTTGGAAAATATGACTGCCAGGGTTGGCTATTTTTCCTTATATGGCTGAAGTGAAAACAAATTTCTTCTTTCGAAAGTATGTTGCTGATTCTTAAATAATGTTGTAGATATGTTTCTTGGGTGCCCTTTTACCAGATTCCTCTACTTATGTCGACTGATCAAAAGCATGGCCACTAGGTAGTAGGGCTGTTGTGCATTATACGGCAGTAGTGATTTATATTTTGCCAACTGCAGGAATTATTTCCTCACAAGTAAATGAAGAGCTTAGAATTCCTGTCTTTCAGGCATTTATATCTGACACTAAAGGTGTTTGAGCACAGTCTGAAAATATTCGATCAGTTAATCTTTTCACTGAAAATGCAACCCCTGCACCCACTCCCCCTTAATTGAATTCCCTATATGCTGTTATTTGATTATCATCAGGCTGGAAAGAAACATTAACTATTTTAAGCATCATATCTTTGGTGCACTTTATGAACGCAGGAATGAAATGTTGCAACTATGCATAAAATGTTTTAGGTTTGAAGGTTATTGAATATTCATTTCACCTTATAGTAAAAAAGAAACTCCTGAAAAGCATTGGTGTGCAGACTTATTTGTGTAAAGCATGTTCTCTATTATCTCATGTCAAGGTAGCATTGTAATTGTGCACATGTACATTGTTACTATCAACATACACTTTCAACTTACCTTTCCAAGTGTCATCAATCATAGTATCAATGTTCCCTCTTTATTTTGCAAGTTGTATTTCCTCTACTAGAGTAAAGAAAATTGGCCTTAAACTATGTCATGTGACAAACGAATGATATTCTAGACACAAATCTAGCAAAAATTACATTGGCACATATTTTTCAAACCACCAAATTCGATACATGTAAGTCATGAAGAGCAGGAGAAACGAAGACTATTGAAATAATTAGCAGTACATTTTAGTTTGTCAATATGTCTGCTTCATACACTAGTCATTTAAATTGCTTTTGGAACAACACATTGCCTGAATGTAGCAGCTTCGCTTATACAGGAAAATGTTTGTAAAGAGTCACTTATATAACAAAGATTGTGTTATGCTTTAGAACTTCCTTAACTCCAATACACACAGTTCTTTAATTAGCTAAAGAAGAAATATTCTGTTTCAAGGTAATTAAATATACAGTTATAGGGTAATTAACGCACAAAACTGATTACAATTTAATTGTTTGTTCCTTTTTAACTGTGATTAAAGGCCAAGCACAGTAAGTTCATGTGTCTTAAATAGTAGGTTTTCCATCACATCACATTTTCAGTGTACCTGACATTCTAAATAACATCCATTTCAACTCGAAGGCGGTAATCAATGCTTTTTACAAATAAACACTTAAATTAGAAACGCCCTATCTGAAAAAGCAGTGGTAGCCATATAAATATGCATTTAAAAAAGATGAAAGAAGTGGCTGCACGGACAGAGGTATAAGCAGCTGTCTGTGAAAAGGTTATTTATCCTTTCCAACATTAAGTTTCTTTCTCAGCATGCAGACACAATTTGAAAACATTGTGATAATAGGTGAAATTTTGTTTTTGCCACAATATAGATTTTCCGTTTGTTTGCTTAGATCATTTCAAAGTTGTCGGCTGCAGATTTGTTGTATGAGGGAAAGAATTTAACACTTTTGAATAAAAGAACTGCTATACCATATAGAGTTGATTTTTTCACTAAACTTAATCAAGACATATTAATAAAATTAAAGTTTTAGTTCAGAGTCTGAAGTATTGTCCCCGGGTTCACAACTAAACATAACCCAACTATTGTAGTATATGAGGGTAGAAACACTGGATTTTATCGTAAATGTTCTATTTAATGATTGAAGTTTCTGTCATATAATAATACAGCCAAATCACAATTATCAATTTGGTAGCATGTCCAATGAACTGTTTATCAAGTCCAAGGCTTGAAGTTATCGTTATTTCTTAGTTTTAAATGTTGTCATATATATATATACAATTGAATGAATGAATTGATATTGTGACTCCCTAATATAAAACATGAAGATACAATAAAAAATACATGTGGTGATGTGAATACATGTATTACTACTAGATTTTAGCTCTACTGTCCAAGGACCAGAAGGGCTTATATCGTGGTGATTTGTCCGTCGTGCGTGCATGCATGCCTACGTCCGTAAACAATTCTTGTTAACATGATACAGTCTTTAGTTTTGATTGTATCTCAATCAAACTTAACCAGTAGTTAGATATCCATGAGAGCTTGGTTCCTTTCGAAAACCAGCAAGATCCGCCCATACAAGTCGGGATTATGGCCCTTGAAATTGTCAAAATTGCTATAATAGAGCTTGTTAGCATGATACAGTCCTTATTATTCACTGTATCTCTATCAAACCTATACAGTAGTTAGATATCTATAAGAGCTCGGTTCCTTTTGCTTTAATACAGCTCGTGAACACAATAGAGACTCCATTTACTATCAGATCTTCACCAAACTAAGATGATAGTTAAATATTGATGACAGCTTGGTCCATGCCAGTTACTAAGAGCAAAGGCCCTCATGGACCTCTTGTTTAATTTTTATTGAATAAATTTATTTAATTTTGTGTCCTGGAGGATTGAACATACCAGAATCGCAGATTAAATGCCTGGTAAAGTTAAAATTATGACAATCATAACATTTCTTTGAGTTTTGAGCAAAATAAAACCAACTGACAAATAATCTTAGTTGTTGTGAAGGTGACCATGTTAAAATGTTCTGCCTTGCGGTTATTTAAATCTTTGTTGTAAGTTTAATTGCAACATTTTAAAATATAACTGTATAATTTAGTGTGTTTGATTAATCCAGACTTGTTTTGCTATTTCTATCCTTTCTTATAGTAATTATTGTACTGGGAATCCTTCTAAATACAAATTTGAGAAAATTGTTCTATGCAGTATTTGTTCCCACTTTCAGAAGAGCATTAATGTTTTATATGTAAATGTATAACAAGGATACATTAAAACAATTGACTACTTTTGTAGTCAGAAAGGTTTTGGTCTAAGCAGGCTCATAATTTATGATTTGCTTTGAACTTTTGCTAAATTTTGATAGTCAGTAGTTTTTCTAGTTCTTAGCCATGCTATGCTGCGTATTGTTAATCATTTATTAATGATAAATCCATTAAAATATACAATACTAAAGAAATATGCTATAAGTTGGAAGTTATAACATCATTATCTCTAATTGGTCTAGCATGAGAAAGGTGAAATTGTATCATCTTTATACAAAGTTCTGCACAATAACTTCAAATAAAATTGATATGCTGCTCATAAATGCATCTATATATCAATACCGCAAACACCAAATTGTTTTTTTCCGAATTTCACAAATATGGGAAAGGGGATCATGAAACAACAATTAAGTCCTAATTTTTTTGGGATAAAGCATACTGAATGTATTGTGTTTTATTCTAACAAGATTAAACTGTTTGCAATCAAATTATGTCCAGAATACATTCATAAATTTGAATTAAAGCAATGCAAAGAAAATCTACAATTTCCTTGGTGCAAAGCTATTATTGTTTTTTACAGGCTTAACCCTGTCCCTCATATAGACACTTTCTGACATCCCTGAAGCAGACAGCTTTTTGAAAACATAGTGACAAAAGAAGAAATTGCACAAAACATGCAATTTCTCCTTTTGCCACATTATGTTTTCCTCTTAAAGTCATAGGTTATCCATTCAATTATAGAGATTTTCCATTTCTTGACAAAATATGTTCAAAGTCGTGTTGCAGAATTGTTGTATGAGGGAAAGGGTTAATTGAATTGTTAATCCAGCCTAATAGAGGGACAAACTAAATGAAATTACATTGTAGTCATTTGTAAAACTATGAATATAATATCTACACATCTTACTTTATGTTCCTTGAACATATCTGAATATTGCCAATTATTTTATGAAGATTGATTCTACAGATTTCTTTGCACAATTTGCCTATAATGCACAGATTCTTGTCAACATACGGATGTAAGGGAATGGCTTTAAATACTTCTTACGTTACATATTTCTCTTAACTTGGTTTCCTCATTTTCATGGTAGAAGGATGCATGATTTCTATGTATCTCTGTTGTTGTCATTTTTATGCAGGAAACTCGTAATCAACCCAACCTGATCACTGTACTCTATTTAATGTGACCTGCATGAAGGCAGGGAGACACTAGGGATCTTTTGATCGTTGTCTGTCTTCTTGCAAGTGACACACGTGTTCCATGTGTTTAAAAAGTAAAACAGGAAACACGACTAAAATTCTTTTTCCTTACTACTATCAGCATAATTAACCCTTTCAGACACAGGCAAATTTAAAAAAACGTTGTGACAAAAGGAGAATAATTGCTTGAGCAAAACCTCCATTTTCCATAATGTTTACAACTTGATTCAATAATTACACATCCATTTTTAGATCACCTGGAGCCAAAGGCTCAAGGTGAGCTATTCTGATCACTCAATGTCCGTCGTCCGTCGTCCGTCGT
>JAUELF010287151.1:0-10195 GCA_031471495.1 Clinocardium nuttallii | reverse complement strand
AAATTGGAAAACATTGTGGCAAAAGGAGAAATTGCATATTTTGTGCAATTTCTTCTTTTGCCACTATGTTTTTAAAAAGCCGTCTGCTGCCGAAGCGTCAGAAAGCGCCTATATGAAGGAAAGGGTTAACCAATAATGTTGTGATAACAGACAGACTTTTTGACATGGCGTAGGTTTTCATGATTCTCATACATTCAAGGTGAAAGGTGATATTGATGTATAGAAGTGGGGAAATCTTACCTATTCATGAAGTAATTTGTCATCATCTACATCAACCCTAAAAATAAAGTCTGGGAAAATTATGACCCAAGTTTAATTTTTTTCTTTACTTCATATATTATTTTCTAGCCCTCCCTTTCCCACATACAACAAATCTGACTTCTTTGAAAACGAACCTGAAAAAAAATCAGTAACTCCCTTTCAATGAAAGAACAATAATTGAATAGTATTGAAAACATGGTGACAAAAGGAGAAATTCCTTGTTTTGAGCTATTTCTTTTGTCGCCATGTTTTCAAAAAGCTTCCTGCTGCATAGGCGTCAGAAAGTGTTTTTATGAGGGTAAGGGTTAATTGAAAATATAATATAGATGTGAAGGTAAAATCTTGATCAATCAAAAATAAGTTTTGAAGTATAAATATAGTGTGAGGGAGCTATTTTCTATTGTCTATGGAAGAGTTGTCAAAAGTATTTTCATTCCAGAAATATGTTATGTAAATCTATATGCCCAAATATTGAGATAATAACGATCATTTAAACATGTAAATAGTTTATCAAATGAGCTTTGTCATAGGTAAACAGACCTTCCATACAAAAAATCCTGATCATTATCTTCCCTTTTGAAAACATTGTGGCAAAAGTAGAAGTTGCTCATGATGAGACGCCTCTCCTTTTGCCACATTTTTTCTTAACTATTCTCCTGCAGATGAGTTAAGATATGCTTGCAGTTGGTAATTCATAAAATGGTTAAAATGAGTTACAATATTAAAAGTTTTCTGAACATCTGTTTAACCCTTTCCCACATACAACAATTCTGAAGCAGCTGACTTTGCAAACATATTGGATTTTTTTTTTAAATTCGCTGAAAATGAAAGTATTATAATTGAATAGAATTAAATTGAAAAAAATGTTTTAAAAAGCTGTCTGCTGCAGAGGCATCTAAAAGCATCTGTATGTGGGAAAGGGTTAAATGTTCAAACACCAAAGGTTGAACAGTTTATCAGTTTTAGTATCCAATCACAGATTGATGAAACTGATACCTGGCCATGTTGCACAATGTACAGAAATAGCCGAAACCCCTGGTCAGGGTATTTATAAATAAATAATAATACGGTAATCACTCCCATAATGAAGTTAACAGTCTGGTTTCACTGAAAGATATCAGACCGTGAGAAAATTTATCTGAAGGACTTCGACATGACATAAACTCTATATATAATCC
Organism: Clinocardium nuttallii; assembly: GCA_031471495.1. Classification (NCBI taxonomy): domain Eukaryota; kingdom Metazoa; phylum Mollusca; class Bivalvia; order Cardiida; family Cardiidae; genus Clinocardium; species Clinocardium nuttallii. Next base: position 8,756 of record JAUELF010287151.1, on the reverse strand, counting down.
CTTTCAAGGCTTAATAAGGCAAATTGTTGGAAAAAAGTGACACTCCGCTGTGTTGAATCAATGATAAACTCAACTTACCACACTCTCATTATATTGTTGAAGTTTTATGTTCATAATATCTGTAGGAAATATTGAGGTAACTTGTAAGACTGGAATCAGCATGCAACTAGTCTGTAAATTACATTCTCAGAATCAACTTTAATGTCAAGCTGCAAAAAGTGAAAATAGTTTAAAAGTGAATTTACTTCTTGGTTTAAAAATGCTACTTCATAACTATAGCATAAATATGTAATTACTTTGTTTAGCATTTGTCCTTATGTAACTGACTTTTAACACCTGTGTATCAGAAAACTTTCAACTAAATACCTGTACAAGAAAAATTGCTAATGATAAGCCATTTCTCCTGTTACTAAATTAATTTGTTTTCCTCTCTGCTGCAGGATGTCTAAATTATGATCTATATCAGAGAAAGGATTAAACATTTACATTTCTCACACTTTTATGTTATCAATGACTTAAGTACATATATTGCGGTGATTTAAATCAGGAGTATCACATAAAAAGGTAAGAAACTGATTAAACACTTCATAGCCTCTTCTCTACAGGGTCATGCCGGGGTAAAAACTATGTATACAATGGTAAACTGTTTTGTGTTAAAAGGGGCAATTTGTGCCTATTGTCGTGTTACATGCCTTGGAGAAACTGAATGCATAAAAAGAGTGGGAAAATGCCTTGTTCCGAGTTAAACATTTGAGCAAACACGACAATTAGTAGAATCACATAGTTTAAAACTGTTATGTTGAATGTTTGGAGATTGTTTTGTAGAGGATCATTCATGAATGTGCTTAAAAACACAACCTTTAAAGCAACAGTTGCTTTTTATTTGAAATGAGTTATAAATGGAGAAACAGAAATTGCTCCCTGTGATCTGCGTCCCTGTTGTGATGTTCTTTTTGCACTTTTCCAACTGCATCTTTCCTCTCTTCTTTAATCATTCATATTAAGCTCTATTCAGGGGATCTCAACTGTTATAATTCTAAACATTTCATATAATTGGTTAAAGCTAACAACTCAACATCTAACAACAAGCATAGTGTTCACTGTTCAAGCACTCTCTAAAATGTGGTTTCCAAATCCAAGTTGGAAAAAAATGTTTTAATTCGAGTTTGGGATTAATGAATTCAACATGAAACAAAATCATTTCAACTCTGACTAAATATAGCACTACTAGATCAATTAAATTATGTAACGGTCTGATTTCAAAATAAAAGTCCAAAGGCGAGAAAAAAAAGTCTGAAATCCTATCAAACTTTTACTTGAATATATATATATATTGTTACTGATCGTCATATTGCAGAACAGAAATCTGTGTAATATCTACAAGACGTAGGTTTTCGTCATTCAAAGTCACACAATGGTATTCTTGAAGACTGTGTCGCTAATATCGTCATTTAACAATCGTCTGAATTTCATACTAACCACGAAACGTTTCCAGCATCAGCAGCAGTTGACGATTGTCGTAATGGCGGGAAATAATATTCACGGTGAATCGTAATATTTCCAATATTCGTAATTTTCACTTTGATAGAGCAATTGTTTGGTGGATTACAACGCATTCAACAGTATTTCAGTCACATCGTGGCGTTCCCTGGGTAAATCTCGAAACTAACACACCAACGGTATCCCCGTTACCCTGAGCGCAAAGGCGGTTAACCACTACTTCCAAAGTCTTTGGGTAGACATGGTCGGAGATCGAACCGGCGTCTCCCGCTGCCGATGCGGACGCTCTAATCCCAACACCAAGGAGACGGTCAGACCTGAAAATACATCAGCAAATAAACATAATGAACCACCTTCTCTCTCAAACACACATCGCCCCAAAACAGTTTAGCTAACTTTTGTCACTTTAAGTTAATAATATTTAAATCTTTCCTGTATTTTGAGTCGTGTTAAATTTAGATCAAAAAATGATAATTATCGTGAATTTGTAACCTAAGTGTTACATTACTCCCATGATTCACGGAGCATCGCTATGATAACAATTATAAAGCGGGTATCACTTTCGACTCCCCATATGAAAATTAACCTTGTTGTGTTGAGTATGTTGATTACAGTGGACATGCAATAAGTCAAAGGGGACACAATGATATTTCGATCGATCGAATGCTACATTACGTATTATCAGCATCGCAATCCACTTAACTCTTTCCCACATATAGACGATTCTGCAGCAGACAACTTTTGAAAACATTGTGGCAAAGGTGAAATTGATCATGATGAGCAATTTCACCATTTGCCGCAATGTTTTCATCTCTATTTGATCATTAAACTGTCATTAATAGGATGTTTTACATGTTTGCCTCTATATTTACAAAGTCGTCTGCTACAGATTTGTTGTATGTGGGGAACGGTTAATAGTCAAGGACATAATGATACTGCACAGAGACGTGAGCCGATCAGAATGTTTACCGAAGAAACTTTAATAGAATCCCCCTTTCTCTGTGCGGGTACCCGTACCATTTGTGCCACATGTCAAGTGGTTTTCATCCTTGTTTTCTTGTCATTTTCCACTAGACTATTCATAGAAGTTTATACGTTTACACGTTCATTTTGGGGCTAATTGTCTTTAAAAGGAATGTTCTTGGACACAGAATAAGAAAACAGTGTCCATTTTGTTGACGAACGTGGTACAACAAATGTCTGGTTAACAAAGCGCGAAGTAAATTATCGATTGCATACAAGGTTAATTTATACTGAATAACTAAATACGTTCTGTTAGAAGCTTTATCGACAAGTGATATTTTTCGTGGGAAAAATCTTCATTCTACACATGACTACCCGAGTAGAAAATTTGTATGACATTATCATATAAAGGGCTACAATAATGTGCCCGTTTAAGATCTTTAACCCTTTCCCACTTGCAGACGCATTTTATCGCTTCTGAAGCAGGTTACATTTGATATCACTTGTAAATAAAGAGAAATTGCTCATCATGGAAAATTTCTCCTTTTGCCACAATGTTTTCAAGTCCTTTCACTTTAGCCTATCATACACTTTTTTATACATTTGTGTTCATATTTTTACATAGACGATATAATAATCGTCTGCTGCAAACTTGTTGCAGGTGGAAAAGGGTAAAACCTTCCCACTGATAAGCTAAAGCTGTTTATCAATAGAAACTGAAAGAGTGTAGTGAATTGGGAAAGAAGTCCTTTTTTTGCCAGGAATCGATTTGGCTGCAATCTTGTAAAAAGATTGCAGAATATTGTTCGTTGTAAAAGAGGGCTACTACTTGGGTACTGCGGTTCTAAACTTTCTTCAAATCACCAAAGATCAGAAGCACTTCACTTGATGCAGTTTATGCCAAACACAACATAAGAATGTGGCCCATACGAACCTTGCTCCATGAGACATAATTAAAGAGTAATTGGGAATCAGCCTGTCCAGTCCAGTCATTTGATTGTAATTATAGTCTTAGATAGGAGCGTCTTGAACGCTTCAAATAAAGGGGGTATTTAGCGAACAGTACAGAGTCTGACCAGGCTATGCGAATGCGTCATCGTGGTCAAAACATCATTGTATTGTATGTAATTATTCCTTCTGTTTCTATTATGAACGGGCTTGGAGAAGCATTTCGAACAGGCTACTAATGAATTGTGAAAAGGTTGGAAATTGCGCATGATGAGCAATTTCACCTTTTGCCACAATGTTTCCAACATTGTTCAGTACATATACATGTTCATGATGAGCAATTTCACCTTTTGCCACAATGTTTCCAACACGTTTCAGTACATATACATGTACATTGTACTTTCAATTTAAGAGATTGTCCATACTTTATGTCAATAAGATTGTTTAAAGATCGTCTGCTGTAAATGTATTGTCTTGTCATGTTCGAAAGGATCTCATTCAACGTGCTTAAGATGGTTTACAAAATGTAACTACGTGAAAACAAACGCACTGTTAATTGATAGGAAAGCTATCCATGCCATCTATTTGTGAAATTTGCGTGGTCGAACCCATTAAAATTTTGCGGTTGACACACTCAGGGCGTTCGTCTGGGTTATTGTTTGGCCGCTTCTTGTCACTTTAAACGTCCGCACTACCTTGATACTGTAGACTCTTCAAAATACTAAGAAATCTTTCTTATTTCTAAGGTATAATGCACCAAGAAATAGTTTTACTGTTGTATCAAAATACAACATGCATGTACTTATGAATATATTTGCTGTCCAGCAGTTCACTTTATTATGACCACGGTAATATTCAGAATTCGAAGCGACAGAATAATTTTCGTTATCTTGTCCAACGTCAATTCAACATTTGAGCAGCTTACTTCAATGCTAACTCGCCTTGGAATTTATAGATACACGTTACTGACACGTTACTTACACGTTACTTACAATTGCATTTTTATTATACCGCTTAATGCTAGGCCAACAAATAATGGAAGAAGTTTCTATTGACATTCTACTGAATGTTGGTTCTGTATTTATTAGGAACACTATTTCATTGGTCTAGGAGGTATTAATGTCTTACTGGTTTAGCTTAATATTGTAACAATATATAGTTAGACGTGTATTGAATTTAGTGAATGAGTGTTGAGTAAAGAAAGGGTTAAATCACTTTGACAAGTTTGGATCTATTTTATCAGATAAATCAAAGCCCCGATGCGATGCTTGTATCCCTTGTAATGGTAGACAGACGAAAACAAAGGCGGGATTCGCAGACGATTATCGCTTTCAACTGTATTGATAACTCAGATAAACACATAACTACGACGTTTTCAAATGTTTAGTGACAGTCACTATGTATTGTACGCATATTTTCGTCGTCTTTGAGTTATCTTATTAGTGTGCGGATAGATTTTTCATGAGGTTTTTTGTGTGAAGTTTTTATTTTCACAATGTGGCCAAGTGGCTCATTTGTTTTCTGACTGAATCTGTTGCAACCTGGAGCAAGCTGGATCATATTCTCTTTTTCTTTTTGTGAGTAGCAAAATATTGGATTTAAACACTTTTGGTTCACAGTATTTCTGTACACGTTCTGTGGCATTTTGCACCAGTTTTTTTTTATATAAACATACATGCAATTTAGTTATATTAAATACAAGTGTATGGGATTTTTTATTTTTAAAACAAATTCTGCGTTTGCTGTTGTTTATATGTAACGCAATATTTCCGAGGTTCATTTGTATGTTTGCTACATATTACATTTCACCCAAAACAAAAAAAATAGTGATTTTGAACGGTTTTAAAGTACATGGCTTGATGGCTAACGGGTATACTAACCTTTTCACTGTTACAAACCACACATTACGTCTTTGCAGCAGACAACCTTTTGACACTATTGTGGCAAAATGTGAAATTGCTCATTATTAGCATATAGTAGTTTTAATTGTGTGAGTGAATGAAATTAAAGGTCGAGTTAAATAATTGACTCCTATTGCCAAACGCAGTTTAAGATCAGCTTAAACAATTGGGTAGTCTGATCTGGCATAACACTGTGAGTTAAAAGCGAACATTTTTTTACATCAATTTACAGGTGAAAACCGTGACCGATATAACGCGATGGGTCAACTTATTACATGCTGTCCCAATACTCATAGTATCTCGAAGTATTGAAGTGTGAAGTATAGTAAAACTGGATATCGTACTCAAATAAACGTGGAATAAATAACAATATTACCTTGGATGAAATTCAGATAATATCGAGGAGAACTTAATGGGGAATATTTTTGTTCAATTAGAAAAATAATAATAAAATAAGAATAAAGTGCAAACTCTTGATTTGGAATTGGATTATACTGTTTTATGTGATTTTTATTGAATAACCGGTGTTATCATGTGAAAGTGCTCATTCTGGATATATGTAGGCTTATTGGATCATTATACAAAATAGATAAACAAGTAAGAACCCTGTTTCTTCTTCTTCTTCTTTTTCTTCTTCTTCTTCTTCTTCTTCTTCTTCTTCTTCTTCTTCTTCTTCTTCTTCTTCTTCTTCTTCTTCTTCTTCTTTTTCTTCTTATTCCTCTTCTTCTTCTCTCCTTCTTCTTCTTATTTTTTGCTTCTCTTTTCTATTTTTACTACTTCTTCTTGTTTTTGTCTTCTTTTCCTTATTATTTGTGTTCTCCTTCTTCTTCTTAACACTTAACCAATTATATGTATTTATACTGAAGAACTTCTGGTTAACTTGCGATCATCTGATATTTGATCACGTCACACGGAGGCTGACCTTCAGAATTTCTGATGTTTAACACATTAGTCTTCCACCAATGGTCTAACAGTCTATGTAGCCAGTTGCTTGGAAAGACCGTTACACGTGTGGAGTACTGGTGTGCGATAGTCATGAAACACATACGTGCGATAGTCATGAAACACATGCGTGCCGCGATATGAATGAACACATGTTGAAAAAGGCGTTAAACCCCTATAAAATATATCAATCAGAATTTATCGATTAGGAAATAGTGAGTGCCTCACCGCAGTATAAGCAATAGTGCGACATTTTACAGTAATACAGAATTTTCTATATTTTGACTGGTAGCATTCGAAATATGTTACGTCCAAATATTGGAACTACAGATTCCTGTATATTTTAACTGGTTGTATCCGAAATATGTAGGGGTAATCGTATAGGCCTTACTCGTCTCTAAGAAAGGACGCAATTTGACTGTAATGGCCCTTTATACACCCTTAGGTGTATCTTTTGTGTGACGTGTCTAATATAGCCCTATTAATGAAAATCTCGATTTCTTATTTATTCCTGTCCTTCACGCAGACAAACATTGGTACATCACAACACTGTGGCAAAAGGAGAAAATATTCATAATGAGCATATTCTCATTTGCCATGTTCAACCCTTTTCAATTAGTATACCTAAATATGTATACCAAAATACTGTCATAGCCGTCTGCTGCAGATTCGTGTTCGTATTTGGGAAAGGGTTACACGTGTGTGGTTACACGTGTGTGGTTACACGTGTGTACAACCTTGGTAGTGTAGCTGCTAGAGAATCAGACGCGAGTGCACAACATGAAACGTTCTCGATCCTCCTTTGCCATACACATTGCAAATTGATCGCGAGTAGTAGGTTCGTTTATATTATTTCATTTTGGGAGGAAGAGGTTAAATCCAATAAGAGTAATGTCACTATTTACCCCTTTCACATATACAACAAATCAGCTTCAGATGACTTTGAAACCATCTAGGTTAAAAATGGAAAATATCTTTAAATAAAAGAATCATTATTAAATAGGATTGAAAACATTGAGACAAAAGGAGAAATGTTGCAATATGAGCGACTTATACTGTTGCTACAATGCTGTCACCTGCTGCAAATACATTCAAATACGTCTGTAGATGTAAATAAGTTTTGGATACTATGTGAAAATGGAAATGCCGTGGTATAACTTGGAATTGTGAAACTGGCGTTTAGTCCAAATGAAGTAGTCCATGCATTTAAGACGTTTTTGATGCCACACATTTTGTCAGATGTTATTTGAATTAATCCTATCCCTCATCTAGACGCTTGATGCCACACATTTTGTCAGATGTTATTTGAATTAATCCTATCCCTCATCTAGACGCTTTCTGACGACTCTGCAGCTGACGCTTTTTGGAAAACATCGTAACAAAAGAAGAAATTGCTCGAAACGAGTAATTCCTCCTTTTGTTACCATGTTTTCAACTCTATTCAATTAGTATACTTTCATTTAAAGGGAGTTTCCAATTTGTGTTCGGGTATGTTTTCAAAGTCGTTTGCTGCAAATTGGTTGTATGTGGGAAATGGTTAACAGACCCGCATATGACTTCTCTGCAAAAGTCATAATGGAAACAATATGAACAAATTTATTTCATGTTTATCTTCGTCTCCAAATTATGCTTACGATTTTACAGATTTTGTATATCATTTCAAAACAAACAAAACTAAATGTCGAGCTATACAAATCAGTTAAGTTATCGACGACGATATGTTCACAGATATGCTAAGATAGAAATGTAGTGCACACCAATAAAAGACAACAAGTGCATCTTTTCTTTTATCTATATTCAATAGACTATATTAATACGAAACTGCGTTGTAAACTTACACCCGTCAAAGGGCGTAATGTTCACGCAGATGCAATTTCACATTGTCGACTATTTTTCTTGATTGATTTTTATAGCGAACTGTTTAAAGGTCGTGGGATTTGTCAGGTTTGACTGTAAATCATTTATACGGGGAGGGAAATAAAACACACCAAACCATCAACCGTTTACCTCGCCTGATATTTTCTGATTTGAAAATAACAGTGGAATGTGTTGTAAAATCTAGCAAACAAAAAGTGAGAGCATATGTTTTTTTTATACAGACATGAGAACATTGTATGAAAATGTGAATTGTTCATTGTGAGCAATTTCTCATTATCGTACAATGTTTTCAAATGTTTTAAACGGTGTAACAAAGCAAGGGTGAAACTCGCATTATACGTATTATGTCCCTTTCTACCAAAATAGTTAGGCTTTACACTGAACAGACACATATACATGTAAGTGAATCTGAATTGTTTAATGTACAACACCGAAGAAAAAACACCCATACACCTCTATATATGAGCTATCTATGATAATGCATACATAAACACCCATACACCTCTATATATGAGCTATCTATGATAATGCATACATAAACACACACACACCTCTATATATGAGCTATCTATGATAATGCATACATAAACACCCATACACCTCTATATATGAGCTATCTATGAT
>JAUELF010287150.1:0-19053 GCA_031471495.1 Clinocardium nuttallii | reverse complement strand
CTTTCTTAAACCAGCTAGATCCGCCCATGCATGACTGGATTATGGCCCTTGAAATTGTCAAAATTGCTATAATAGACATTGTTAACCCGATACAGTCTTTATCTTTGATTGTATCTCAACCAAACTTATACAGTAGTTAGATATCCATGAGAGCTCGGTTCTTTTCTTAAACCAGTCAGATCCGCCCATGCATTATTGGATTATGCCCCCTGAAATTGTCAAAATTGCTATAATAGACCTTGTTAACACCTTCAAGATCCATGCCAGTAGAGCATAGGTCCTCATGTGCCTCTTGTTTGTGGAACCAAATGCAAAACGTCCTTTAAACATTTTTGGTAAGGAGCAGTTGGCAAATGGTCATGTGAGGCAAGCGTTATTTTTTAAAATCAGTGAACCTAAATTAAATTAATTGGGCCAGCATTGGTTAAGAGCACTATATGCTGCTTGTGACTTAGTTAACGCCAATTTCAATCTGTTATTGTGTATATGCAATGGCAGCCTGGCCTGTTCATGGACCAGTATTATCGTTATATATCTAATATCATACTCCCCTAGGTTGTGGGCTCTTATGTTCATGTAGGAGTTATGCATTGTTGCCAATATCGCTCAATTATCTGACTGCTATGTTGTTTGCCAACTAACTACAATTGAGGTCCTAGGATATATATACATAGCTCTAGTATATGTGGCTGCTTCCAAAGGCTATTACAAATTGTACAGAACCGAGAGATTAAGACGTAACGGTTTGTAAATAAAGGAATTAATCATGCACACTGACACACCAGTAGTTTTTGCGGCGAGCCCTTGTGGGGCGCAAAGGAGGAGAGCGAGTGGTAACCGGCTGCCTGAAGCTGTATCGATCGACACACCGGTGGCTGGTCTTTCTACATCAGAAGACAGGTCTGGCATTGTAGAGAGTCAGATTGGCTTTCAAGTTCCCCAACAATTAAAGGATAAAATAAAGTCATTTCAGTATGTAGAATTATCTGCTCTGCTAAGTACTGGTATGGGTTCAGGGAACGAAAAAAGACTGAGTGTAGGTTCAGGGTGTGAACTATTTTTGGAATCCTCTTCAGAAAACCAAAACTATCTAAATATCGAGTCAAGGACTGATGCAATACTAATATTTACAAGCATTTTAGTCACTGCAGCACATCTAGATAAATGTCAGGACTTATCGAAATATGTTTGTAACATACGGCTTCGGGCAAAACAACATGGCGGTATAGGTTAGAGGGCTTATGACCAACAATTCGGGCTCTGTATGACAGCAAACCCTGCGATATATTTTGGGAAAATAGACTTTGAGCTTTGGCTGCTGTTTACGACTCCTCTTAATACAGCCCTGCCTCAACAAACCAGTATTTATTAAGACAAAAAATGTTTTGACTTCAATTTTAGATATTGTTCTAAACTTAACTGGACATTCCGCCATGCGTGTTTAAAATACAATAGTGATCACTCCTCTATGATGTACAGTCAAGGACCAGAGGGACAGCCATTTAACCAATTCATGCCGCAGCAAAGACTAAGGGTCCCTACAACAACTCGCCCAAGTTTCCGTTTTAATAATAAATAATCTAAGATGATTAGCACCTACGCTAGTCAATGTTTTCTGCTCTTTATGAGTATTTAGCAATATACCCAAATTAGAAAGATCCAATTGTTTTATTGGATGGTTTCATGTTTGAATTTAAGTAAGGATATGCAGGACTCAGGGAGCACAAAGAGTCTAGTAATTCAAAATCTGCTGATTTACATCCGAATGAACTCGATGCAAAGAATTACAAAGAAAATTCATTGAGAAGAATAGAGGAACCATTTACTGAAATCCATGTGGAAAACATGAACGTTTCGCCTGACGGTATTGTCCCAACGTCTGATGGTGGCTGGCGTCCGATTTCCTATTTATCTTATCTAGAAGGTGCAAGCATTAATGATGGTATAGATGAGAAGTATTCGACTGTCCAGTATACTTCATTTGCCAAAGTTGCAGACATGATATTTAGTCTGGGAAAAATGCTCTTATATGGATATTAAGTCCGTCGTTATGCTCTTACCCATACACCCACATGACTTTTAGCTGCTTGATATCAAAGAAGATCGAAAACACTGCGTATACAAAACATTGCCAAGGCGTTTAAGTAGCTCATGTGACCTCTAATACATATGTGAAGAAGCCGTTTACAGCTGCTTTCTTTTTAGCATTTGTTGGTGTTTTCAGGGTGGGGGAGTTAGTAATTACCAAAATCAATGGGCATCAGGTATTGAAAAGAAGGTAAATTTTTATCATAAACGTATGCATATATCATAATATTTTGGTATAATGAACAAGATAGAAAAAAAAACATCCACCTATAGGACTCGAACCTGTGACTTCAGGATTCGAGAGCGACGGATGTTCATATTAATTCAGCTGAAATTTTATTCCTTTTGGCTATACCAAGAATGGTCAAGCGGCCAAATTAACTCAGGTACTCAGATAAAAATACATAAAAGAGACAAAGGAGTCTTGCCTCTTCAACTGATGACTAATTATTTGCAAACACGACATACATGTGAAGGTCCATTTGTATGCCATTTAGATGGGAAACCACTGACAAAGAAACAATCTTCAGTGGTTCTAGAAAAAGCTCTGGATTCGCATAGTTTATAAGTTTTTCAACACACAGTCATTCAGAATATGAGCAGCTACAACTGCTGCCTTGGAATACCCTGAGGAGACTTTTAAGCTGGCATGTCGCTAGAGCTATAATGCCTATAAAAGTTATATGCACACATTGCCTTCCGCACATGATGTGCCCCAGCTTTGTGAGTCCCCACTTACTGTCCTTAGCGAGGGTTTGTTGGTTGTTTCTCTCTAAGATGATGATACACCATGGCTTCATAAAGCTTTGTAAATTTGTCGGATTTCAAAAAAATTAAATTGTCAATTTAAGTAGTTTTGTGATTTTTGCTCTTTTTTCCTGCTGCTTGACTTGCTCAGTGCGTGTGTAATGTATAGTTTTTCTTGTTAAACCTTCCTCTGATAACTCTCAGGGTTGGCATATATATATATACATATATATACTATTTCCTTTTCTGTTGTTTGAAACTTTATGTTTATGTGATAACATGCAGCACAACATTTGGTGTGTTGAATCATCTTTGATAAAAAGGGGCTTCATAACGGCAAAAAAACTTGGAAAAGGTAACTAACATATAACTAACAGATATACAGATGTGGTGGCAGGGTTGTGGACGTTTGACCCTGTTTAATACAGTTTATAAACAAAGAATTTTGTGTAAAGTTGGGGATGAACCATTTGCAATTTTGCTCCACTGTGGAGGTAACGAATTGGGACAGACAGCCTTAAGCAGTTGTGACAGTTGGTAGTTTAGACTTTCACTTTCATCAATGAGCAGCTCCCTGGTTGCTATATCATTTGGTCTGAGTCCTATGCCGTGCTTCTTGGAGATATTCAAGCTCATGCGTGGCTATGGAGCAGAGCATAAAGCGTCTTAATAGTTGTGCAAGGACTCTGGCAATCCGGAATGGGGGCTGCTTTATTAAATACCCTATGTTGAGAGCGGTTAGTGAATAGTAATATTTAGATGATGGTGTTCATTTGAGTAAACACGGCAACAATTTGTTTTTAAACCAAATAGCGAATGGTCTAAAAGCCTTTGTGAAAGAAAGCAAACAGTGTTGCAGTTGAACTTATGTTTGATTGGGGCGCGTCTTGCAGTTTTGGTTAAACGTGTCGCTGTTGCGGGGGCAGTTCGACTGTTGTTGCTCCATTTGGCGTGTCGGCAGCATTCAGCTTCCTTGAGTAAGTCAATTGCTGCCTTTGTGGCATGCCGCGAACCCTAACAAGATTGTGGTCTGTTTGTGAATTTTTTAACATTTCCATTCAAGAACTACAATGACTTTGTTTTGAGCTATAATGTATCCGACCACTGAATAGTCCCAGGGTCTGAACTCTAATGATGACATTGATGATATTTTGTGTGTAGCTGTGCACAAATATGTCGGGGCTTGTAACAAAACAGATTCGGCGTGGCCTGAAGTATAGACGCTCAGTCAGTGCAGATTGGTCACGTATGGTTTTAATTTATCGCAAGATCGTAAGCATATTAGTGGTTTATTTCATGTAAATCGGTTAAGAATTAAGACATTGACAGGTCTACAAACGTTATTTACGATAAACTATGTTGCTATTTCATTTGACCTATATATGTATTGAAACTGGGTGTAGTTTGTAAATTACGAGTTGCACGAGAATCAAGTTGCACGGGAAATTTTGCCTTATATAAGTTTATATTTGCTATATATGTTACTCAAACATTCTATATGCCGGTCAGTATCACGAAGTCGCCAGACGGTTTCACTCGTTATGGTGAGAGCATCCTCGGTACTCAGGCATATAACATATATGATACCCTGGACAAATTGACTAGCGAAACTTCGTAACCCATGAATATTCGGTAACTTCTGAAGCCTTTCGGTAGCTCTTCCCGACTAATAAACTTGACGATAACAAAAAATACGGAATCTCCTTTTTCTAAAAATGGTATAAGATTTAGGTTTTTTCATTAGTAAGTGACAGGGTTAACTGGTGTTTATTTTTATTTGCGTTCTTTCGTTTTGCTCGTAAGTCAAGTTTAGTTCCTAATATTTAAGAAAGATATCAAAGATGGAAAGAGTTTACAGCAGGGTAATGTTAATAGTTGGTGATAGAAAAGTGTTAATACCTTTAATCCCAGGATATGTTGTGTGTCCAGTAATGGCTGTGAATTGGAAGTCTGGTGCGTATAGAAACTATTTAACTTTTAATTTAGAAGATAAGTTACAAGTTGCTGAGAAAATGAAAGAAAGCATTTCACGTAACACATACATAGGTGACGATTATGATAAGTATACACTACAGCTTTTTTTAATTGGAAAGTTAAGGTTTAAATATAAAGTTGCGGTTAAGCATACATTTTCATTATTGCATAGAAATGTATGTATAGTTACTCATGTTTTATTTATTGATGTTGTACATTTGTTTTGTGTCTGTTAGCATTGCTGGTTTTGTTTGCATGTTTAGGAAAGCTATTTGCCATTGGAGGTGGTGTAGTAGCTAGTTTTTAACAAAGTGTCTATAACCGTTGGACTAGCTTGGCTTCTTCTGATGTATGCCTGTAAACCAGTTATGTTGATTAGACTTAACTTGAATAGTCCATTATCTTATTACAAAATTGATAAGGGTCACTATTATAATTGATTCCATGACCAAGTATGTTTCTGGTATCGAGGGTTGTATCGTTCAAGCCTTTCGAGGAGACACACTTGCGAGATTAACACAAAGGCTTCAACGTTAGGAAGAATAATTAGAGAATTCTAATAGAGAAATTGTGTCCAATTCTGGTAATGTAATAGGAATGTGAAATCAAACATTCAATTACCATTTGTATTACCGCAATTTTACCAAGACAAATACATTATTCTATCACTGATTTGTATACGCCTGTTTTGAAAAAAACGGAGCGTATTATAGTTTTATCTGCGGCGGGCGAGCGGGCAGGCGGGCGTGTGGCGTCAAGAGTAAGTTATCTGTGTATTTGGTTAATATCTCGGACAAATTCGATAAAAAGCCATATCGCTTTAGTCGATCAAGAGTTATCGCCCTTTAATTATAGAAATTACCACAAATTAGTCTTGTCAGCTCAATAACTTCAGAAGCCTTTGTCAAATCATAACTAAATTGTGTCAGAATGTATCTTGAGATAATAACTCGGACAAGATTGATAACTAGCCATATCGCTATAGTCAATCCAGAGATATCGCCCTTTAATTATAGAAATTACCCAAAATTGGTCTTGTCAGCCCAATAACTGTAGAAGCCTCTGTCCAATCATCACCAAATTCAGTCAGAATGCGTATTGGCATACTATCTCAGACACGTTCGATAATTAGCCATATCGCTTCAATCAATAGATAGTTATCGCTCTTTAACTATATAAATTACCTAAAATGTGTCTTGTCAGCTCCATGACTTTAGTAGTCTTTGTCCAATCATCACCGAATTGTGTCAGAATGTGTCTTGTGATAATATATCAGGCAGGTTCGATAACTAGCCATATCGCTTGAGTCAATCGATAGTTATTGCCCTTTAACTATAAAAATTACCCGAAATTGGTCTTATCACCTCAATAACTTTAGAGGCCTTTGTTCAATCATCACCAAATTTAGTCAGATGTGTATTGGCATAAGTTCTCTGGCAAGTTCGATAACTAGCCATATCGCTTCAGTCAATCGAGAGTTATCGCTCTTTAACTATAGAAAGTACCTAAAATTGGGCTTGTCAGCTCAATAAATTTTGTAGCTTTTGTCCAATCATCACCAAATTGTGTCAGCATGTGTCTTGGGATTATATCTCGGACAAGTTCGATAACTAGTTATTGCCCCTTTTATCGTAGAAATAACCCAACATTGGTATTGTCACCTCAATAACTTTAGAAGCCTTTGTTCAATAATCACCAAATAATTAGTCAGAATGTGTATTAGCATAATATATCTGACAACTTCGATAGCTAGCCATATCGCTTTAGTCAATAGACAGTTATCGCTCTTTAACTATAGAAATTACCTAAAATTTGTCTTGTCAGCTCAATAACTTTAGAAGCTTTTGTTCAATAATCACCAGATTTTGTCAGAAGATGTTATTGGATAATATCTCGGACAAGTTTGATAACTTGCCATATTGGTCTAGTCTATAGAGGATTATTGCCCTTTAATTATAGAAATTACCTAAAATTTGTCTTGTCAGCGATATCATCACCAAATTTAGACAATTATGTTGATGGGCAGCAGGTCAGGTTTGATAACTAGTGTTATAAGGGAAGTGAATTCCTACTCCAATAAAGAGATAGGTAAAGTTATGCAGTTTTAATTTATTTGCACATCTTTACACAAATCGGGGAAGTTAAATATGAACTTTTGGCAAAAAGAGACGGGGGTTACATTTCAATACAGAAGGAACTAATATATTGAAACTTTACTTACTTCAAGTCATTTCACATCTGTGATATATATTAGACATTAAATTTTAAATGTGTATTCATGTAGAAAGTATGTTTAATTGTGGTGGGGGCAAATGTAGATTATTTATAATGTACAGGAATTAAACGATTGACGTGAATCAAGGGGTAGATGTAAGAAAGAGTTGTTACACTATTGCGTATGCTTGCTTTATTTATTACATCAATTCTCTTTCTGGAACAGATTTTCAATACATTATTGCACTATCTATCAATCTATTGTCATTTGAAATAAATCTGTAGTATTGCTACGGCTTTATCTTACGTTTATTTATTTTTTATATTTTGTTTTGTGGTGTTTTTTTTGCTTTTGGCCGGAGGATAGGCGGTTTGTTGGTAATATCAAAGTTTGATTATTTCTTATAACAATTAGTTGTCTTGAGTATTGAATGACATAACTCCATTGATTGTAATTGAAAGGCTTTTTTACTTGTATTAAGAACCAATTAAAATTATATATTCAAAACATGATTTGATTTTGAAAAATAATAAACTAATGAAATATTAGGCATGAACATTACTGTCATATTTGAATGCTACATTTCAATAACTGGCGAACAGGGTAAAGATTTTATCAGACTCATTAACGTCAAACAATATAATCAACGCTGTTCCTCATACATTGGAGAAATGGTTTTGACTTCACCAAAAACTGTCATAACTTTTAACTAATTAATAAGAAAAGTGGTAACTCTACATACCGGCTTTACTAATAGCCTTTGCTAGTCCACCTCTGTGATCAAGTTCTCTGTTAGCAGCATTGACAACAACATCTACAGGCAAAGACAGGTCAGTCAGATCCCCAGTACCTGTAAATATTGCTTGGCCGGTGTTAAGCAAAGCAATGCAGTGAATGTTCTTTTCTTTCATTTCATTCTTTGTGGCAATGCGTATGGAGCATGTGTGTTTCTTTTGCAGTTCATTCAATGCATCACTACTTTCAGAATGATCAAAGTAATTATCGATTCCATCCTCCTCGACTCTCATCCAACTAATATTAATCTTGTCAGTGTAACGTTTGACGATTCTTTTCACGCTTTCCCTCACTACAGCATTTCCATAGACGCTGAGTGTGTATGTCTTTTCATCAGAAATAAGGCATTTTTGGTCGAGTTTCTCTGATTTCATATCTTTCTTAAGTGGCCCAAAATAATTGTTTTGCAATATCTGTTTTACAAAGAAAGGTGCAACTAAGATGCGTTCCTGTTTCTCGAGGCATATCCCAACTTTTGTCTGAATTTCTTGAGAAACGATGTCCACGTATGCTTCTGGACACGTTACGTTAACAATGACCTCTGACCTTTCCTTTTCCTCCTTGTAGGTCAAATGAAGCAAGGCACGGAAACTCTCGTTAACTTCTGTTATCTTCTGTTCGATCTCGGACTTCGATTGAACTTGACCTTCTAACTTTACTTCTTTTTCTTTTACCAATCCTAGTACAGCTTCATACATTGAAACTGTATCAATATGTCCGATGCTTAAAACAATAAGAACATCTTCTTCCATTAATGAAAAACAGTTGTCATATCCTTTCATCAATATTTCAATTTCGTCTGCCATCAGTTCAGTGTTTAGTATATTAGCAAATTGCTTTTTCTTGATTTCGTATCTTTGCACACGGATTGTAAGCAATGCAGCTGTGATGTCTTCATCCGCCTTTTCCACAAATTGTTCTGTTCCAGTTATTTGTAGCTGTAACTTGGTTTTGTCTACAGTAATGACAATGTCAAAGTCTGCCTTCATGTTTCTTGCCAGTTCAAATCGTTCGAATGCAATAAGCTTATAGACATCTTTAACTTCTTTAACCTTAGTGATGACTGTTGGAGGAGGTTGTATGCTATCAATCCTTTTCTCAAAATCAGACAGACTTTCACTGTCGCGACCTACAATAGTCAGGGAGAAAGTCTCCGAATCTTGTACCACATGAAACCCGTCAAAATCAGTCTGAACATCACAAACTTCTTGCCAAACGGCATGGTCGAATTTTCTCTCGATTACCTTAATTGAATCCAGGCGATCTAAGAAATCTCGTTCGGCTCGTTCTCTCCAGTCTGCTTGTATCATATGAACGGGTTGGTGTGGACAAGAAAAGGTCAATTTAACCTTGTCCTCATCTTTTCCCCATTGTAAATCTGCACACATGTTTTGTTGATAGTAGATTTCTGTATCTTCTTTTTCATACTCCTTCAGGAAATAGTATTTTCTGTGAGCAATGCCCGTTATAAGTATTTCACCTTTGATCGTGACTGTTTTGTTCAATAAGTCGTCTATAAGTGTATAGTATCGTGTGATTTCAATGGACTTATTCCTGAATTGCTTGAACGTTGTGTAAGAGCCGCACATCGTCTTTACATCTGTGTAAGAATACATAGAAATGCAAAGTACAATGTATGTGCTCGTTAGAAGAAACGAAAGAACATTTCCTTTCGCAAGTTATTATTATCACGCGGGGTACCTACATTTAATAGGAAATGTTTGTTTCAGATGCTAATTCTTCTCTGCATATGA
Source organism: Clinocardium nuttallii (assembly GCA_031471495.1). Lineage (NCBI taxonomy): Eukaryota > Metazoa > Mollusca > Bivalvia > Cardiida > Cardiidae > Clinocardium > Clinocardium nuttallii. Next base: position 9,480 of record JAUELF010287150.1, on the reverse strand, counting down.
ATAAAAGTTTCATTTTGTATCTAAACAATGTCATTTACCTGTTTACACCTGAAGACGTTAGAAAACAGTACGACACAGGGAGACAGTTTCTCATTGTGTGACAACGTATTTCATGTAAACTGTATTCAATAAAAAATACTTTTATTTATAAAGATTGCCATAGTTTAGCCTATGTAATTGTGTCTACTGCAGGTGTGTTGTAAAAGGAAAGAGTAAAGTGTTAAATAGTTTAAGGTTAAGTTAAAATAAATATTGAAGTATTCGAAAGTTTTAGACAGCTTGTTTTCCGAAACACTTAATTCCAATACTCGTGGTGCCATCGCCATTGCCAAGTCATATCAAGTGGTAGTCAAGACTTTCCTTTCTTGGTGTACTGGATAGTGGAATTAACAATATGATGGGCCCTTTGATGGCAGAATAAATGAATCAGTACAACTTGTACATCTCCCAGGAAACGTGATATACATGTAAATTCTTTGTAAGCAGACTAAAACACGATACTAAAAAAGAAACAGATATACATGATATTTACGAATACCTTTTTCAGACGGCAGATCCATTATGCACCATCCTTCTGCTGAGTTGAACTGGTTTTCACTGATTTGAGGTTCAAACTTTTGGTCGTTCGTATTGACAGTGTTGGTAAAGTATCTGTAAACATCTTCACGTTTCACTGATTTCGGAAGGTTGGTAACGAGAACAGACAATGTCGGTGGTATACCGTATAATTCGACAATTTTCCATACAGTTTCATCATTCCAATTGTTCCGAATAAATCCAACACCTGAACAGAGCCAAATCGAATGTTTATTTCGTATGTCTTATTTGATTAGTACTAAATGTCTTATAAATTCATTAAAATTTCGAGTTGAAATGTATTCGATAATAAACAATGATAAACAGTGCAAATATGGTGATAACATCTTGATACATCTTTTGTGAAATTTTGTCCGCCGTATTCAATGCACAGGAATAAAGTGAACTGTTAAGAATTAACACGTTACTGTTGTATTTGCACGCAAAACGCTACACATAGGAGTACCTCTAATTTAACAACCATTTCAATGAAAGTTTGTATTGAAGTTACACATTGTGTGTGCAGAGAATCAGTAAATGTTTTAAATAACAAAATCATTAAAATCACATGATAACTATAATGTCAGGACATACGCTGATACAGCATTTATTTAGATCAGTAAATGGTGTTTATGGAATGAATAACGAACTTGAAGGAGTGTGTAAAATGAATCATTCTGGCTTTAAATGATCTAATAACGAATTACGCATACAAAACGGAATTTGAATGAATGATATACAACGATAATGCCATGATATTTGCCGATGCAGCATTTATTTTTATCAATGAGTTTGATAAAGAGAAATATAAATATAATTTGCAGAAATATACTTGAGAATGACTACTTACTTTGTTTGCTTTTCTCGTCAAATTCTAGCAATGCTGTATATTTTGTCCGTCCAAAATGTATGGTAACCTCGGTTTTACATTTAGAAAAAATGAAATTTTTCAAGTGGCTCTCTGAGATGTCCTTCGGCTCCCATTTGACCACTATCAGATGACTTTCCTCGGGGTAATTATCTGTAATTAATCGATAGATACTCTTTATTTCAGCAAATGTATTCCGTTGAGTGTTTAGTCCGACAGGTCGAGGGCTATACTACCAACCTCTGCTTATCTATGCAGTAGTAAGCTTATACCACTAAGATAAGATAAGATTTCTACGAAGACAAGATTTTTATTTATGTTCCATACTTGCGTCTGCACAAAACGAATATTATATACACCGATTAGCAAAGATAGCTGTACTGGCTTAATATGTTTAACAACATGTGACGACGTTTCCTGCGTTATATACCAGTACTTCGGCTGTCTATGTTATATTTCAGTACTTCGGCTGTCTATGTTATGTACCAGTACTTCGGCTGTCCATGTTATATACCAGTACTTCGGCTGTCTATGTTATATTCCAGTACTTCGGCTGGCTATGTTATATACCAGTACTTCGGATGTCTATGTTATATTCCAGTGCTTTGGCTGGCTATGTTATATACCAGTACTTCGGATGTATATGTTATATACCAGTACTTCGGCTGTCTATGTTATATACCAGTACTTCGGATGTCTATGTTATATTCCAGTACTTCGGCTGGCTATGTTATATACCAGTACTTCGGATGTCTATGTTATATTCCAGTACTTTGACTGGCTATGTTATATACCAGTACTTCGGATGTCTATGTTATATACCAGTACTTCGGCTGTCTATGTTATATACCAGTACTTCGGCTGTCTATGTTATATACCAGTACTTCGGATGTCTATGTTATATACCAGTACTTCGGCTGTCTATGTTATATACCAGCACTTCGGCTGTCTATGTTATATACCACAGTACTTCGGCTGTCTATGTTATATACCAGTACTTCGGCTGTCTATGTTATATACCAGTACTTTGGCTGTCTATGTTATATACCACAGTACTTCGACTGTCTATGTTATATACCAGTATTTCGGCTGTCTATGTTATATACCAGTACTTCGACTGTCTATGTTATATACCAGTACATCGGCTGTCTATGTTATATACCAGTACTTCGGCTGTCTATGTTATATGCCAGTACTTCGGCTTTCTATGTCCTGTGTGTTCAACAAGACGGTGGAGATTGATAAAGACCTTAAAATATCGATTATCTTTGTAAGACAGTCATAAGTTAAGTGAATCAGTTTGGACGATCACGGTTGCTAATCCACTATACCTTAACCCTATTTAAATGGTAGAATGCCAAAAGTGAATATTATTTTAAATCGGGCTACAAACACTTCGATATAAGTACATTATATCTGTTGACACCGCATAAGTCAATGACCCTTTGCATTTAGATATACATTGGCAGCAGCTCGTCCTTCGCTCCAATAAACTCGCACTATACAGTGAATTAATGTTATGTTCTGCTATCAAAATGATTTCTACATCTATACATCTTGTTTACGTATATGTGTTATCTTCCCTGTATTAAGTCGATTGATTGGCTGAGACAAAAGTCAATCTGAGACAACCTACGATGACCTGTAAGAGGCAGTGACCAGATGCGTACGATCGGTTGCGTCTGCAGCGACCTTTAGGTCTCTCTTTTTAATCAGATTGGGCAAACCACATGATGAACGCGCTAAACAGCAGCTTTACATGCCTAGCCCTTTCCCACATAACACAAGTCTGTAGAAGACGACTTTGAAAACGTAATGACAAACACCTAAAAAGTGTCCACAAAAGGTAGACTAATTTTTAAATAAAAGTGAAACAGTGTGACCAAAGGAGAAACTGCTCATCATGAGCAATTTCGACTTTGGCCACAATGCTTCAAAAGTCGTATGCTGCTATTTAGACAAAAGTCGTATGCTGCTATTTAGACAAAAGTCGTATGCTGCTATTTAGACAAAATAAGTCTGCAGGTGGGAACGGGATAGTTATTTATAGGAAACAGTGAATTTAGGCTTGCAATAAACTATCGTTATCATTCCTTCATTCTGATATTGTATAAACAGTGAATTTAGGCTTGCAATAAACTATCGTTATCATTCCTTCATTCTGATATTGTATAAACAGCACGAACACATGTGAAGAAGTTATATGATTCGCTGCCTTTATCGAAACTTCTAAACACATACTAACACATCGATATCAAGGCTCTTTATTCTATATAGCTCAGGATAACCGGTTTAAAACATAAATTGAGCAGTCCCGTGTCGACTAGATCAGCCTGTGCTGTCCGCTTAGACTGATCCGGGCCGACAAAGTCCGCCTCAAGGGGATAGAGGTATGCTAAGACGGATCACGATCGACACTTAACCTAGAGTCCATAATGTTGGTTTTCTCGCGATATAAAATAATGTTGTACCACATTGATATACATGTTCACGCCTTAGTCTTTTAAAAACATTGAGGCAAAATGAATTAATTCAAAACAAACCAGATTCAACTCTTCCTATTCTGGTTACTTAACATTTACACACGGCGCATTTTCACGCATCTGCAGCAAAGGAGATTAAAAAACATTGTGACAAAGACGAACTATTCTCATAATGAGCAATATCCCTTTTTGTCACTTTTTTTTCTCAACTATAATAACGAAGCAGGGAGCATGATTAATAAGTCTAGTTTCACACCTGATGTAACATAAATAAGTTTAATCGTAACATATGCGTTAACATTTTCTCCATGAATTCATACAATATCCGTTTTCTGATAGGTTAATTTGCTAATATTACGAAGAAACAATGTAACAATATATGGCGCGCCTGCTGTAAGGTGACCTACATATGACCATGTACTGTACTGCGGCGCGCCTACTGTAAGGTAGCATACATAGGGACATGCATGGTACTGTGGCGCGCCTACTGTAAGGTGCCATACATAGGATCGCGCATGATTCTGTGGCGCGCCTACTTTAAGGTGTCATACAAAGGATCACACACGGTACTGTGGCGCGCCTACTGTAAGGTGGTCTAGTGTTAAGATCGTCCGCCATTGACTCGAACAGTCTCCGAGGTCTCGTGGTACGATTGAGGTCGACATTGACTCGAACATTGACTCGAACAGTCTTCGTGGTCCAGTGTTGGCTGCGATAGACCAGGGTTAGATACACGGCCGGGTCATTCCAAACACGTCAAAATGGTAACGATGGTTTCCCTCCATTTGGCGCATGGTTGCCGGGATAGTATAAATACTGAAGCGTCGTTGACAGGGGAAAAAAAACCGGTAGTTCTGGTTATTCAGGAAAAACTATACTGGTAGTTCTAGTTATTCAGGAAAAAAACAATATCGGTCAATTTGCTTATTCAGTAAAACACAATACCGGTAGTTCGTGTTATTCAGGAAAAACAATACCGGTAGTTCGTGTTATTCAGGAAAAACAATACCGGTAGTTCTGGTTATTCAGGTATAACAACACCGGTAGTGCTGGTTATTCAGGAAAACAAATACCGGTAATGCTTGTTATTCAGGAATAACAATACCACTAGTATTTGTTATTCAGGAAAAACAATACCGGTAGTTCTGATTATTTAGGAATAACAATACATGTAGGTAGGGTTATTCAGGAGTAACAATACCGGTAGTTCTGCTTATTCTGGAAAAACATTACCAGTAGTTCTGGTTATTCAGAAAAAGAAATACCGCTAGTTCTTGTTATTCAGGAAAAACAATACCGGTAGTTCTGGTTATTCAGGAAAAGAAATACCGGTAGTTCTGGTTATTCAGGAAAATGATACCGGTAGTGCTGCTTATTCAGGAAAAACAATATCGGTAGTGCTGGTCATTCAGGAAAAACAATACCGGTAGTTCTGGTAAGTTATTCAGGAACGCCGTCGTATAAATGAAAAACTGTTGAGTGCAGCTTAAAATCACATTCAAGCAAACTTAAAATACTCGCGGGTGCTCTTGGGCAAGACACATATGGTAGACTATTCCTGTTGATTTTGTTTCCAATGGTAAATGAATTAATTAACTGTTGTCGTTATTTAACAGATATATTGTTCAAAACAGTGTAAACCCCCAATAAAACAAACACATGATAAATAAAGATGATTTACCTCCCATTGTGCAGCTAATTGTCCTGCATGCTCTGTCAATCTGCGATTTGGATGTTTAAATTGTCAGATTAAAACTAGATTTGAAACGAAAAGTGAAAAAACGTATAACTTCTTATGTATCAATCGTAAAGTGATATCGGAAAACATATATTTTATTACAAAATCGTTCAATATTGCTCTAGATGAATAACGTTGTTTGACTTTGACGCTACGACTCTAATTTTGAGATAGAACCGCTGAAATTACATATTTTTTTAATAGACAGTAATGTTTTATTAAGACGACTGCTTCTTTAACCCTTTCACATATATATACCATTTGGCACATCTTTCTGCAGCAGACGATTTTGAAAAATATTGTGATAAAATATATCTCATATATTTTCATGTCGTTTACCACAGACGTGTTGTATGTGGGAAAGGGTTAATATACTATTATGTTCTATAAATAAAACAGAGGTCAGGATTGATTATATGTGCATATATATATATTATCGGATATACACGGCTTTGTTAAACTGTTTACAAATCCAAAGGTACAATATATTGACTTTTGTATCGCTATATCCTTATTTTCAGTTCTACTTAACAAATTAAATGTTACTAGTATGGCGGATATATTGCAAAGTCTCATTTAAACAGATCAACAATTGTCAGTATGAAAGGCGAACTCTAGAATAAAGACGTATCTAACTCTATATTTCCCTATTCTGTCTAAATGTAAGAACACTTCTGTTTCTATAAGAATTATCCGATTTCAAAAGTAGAAACAAACCAGTTCATTTGATTTTGTTAAATCCAAGTTAATAATAAAACACAATTTGTTACGTGGGTTTAAGATAGACGTGTTGCAATGTCAGTATTTCAATCGGTAATAAATTCAGTTAATATCGATTAGATCGGTTTTCCAACTATTTCAAACAAGGAAGTGAAATAAGCGAATTTCTTTATTCCAAAGCATTGAAGTGTTACCTGATCTGTTTGTGGTTGTATGTAAACTCTTTCTCAAATTTAACAAATCTTCAGCAGACGAATATAAGTAATATATTATTATTGACTGCAGGTCAGAGAATAGCGGCAAGCGAGCAAAGGGCTCTTTATAACTACTTTCTCATTTTCAAATAATGTTTTCGAAACGTGTCTGTCAAAAATGTATAAAATTTGAAAAATGTGTTATGCCACGATAATTATGAAATTACTTTCTCTGGTTTGTTTTGAATCAATAATTGAGCCGTCCCGCTAGAAAACCAACTAATTGCCTCTGCGTAATGTATCGTCAGATCAGCCTGCGCAGTTCTCGCAGACTGATTCGGGAAGACTCATTCCGCCTTAGGGGGATAGAGGTATAGAGAAGTGGTTCCTGTGGAGGCGAGAAGTGTCTGTCCGGGTTAGCTTGTGCGGTATACTTAGGCTGAACCGGGGCGGTACTTTACGCAGAGTTCACAATGTTGGTTTTCTCGCGGGATGGCACAATTCATTTAACAAGCATGTATATTGTGAAGTTCTCAAAACTTACTGTAATCGAACTCGATGTCTACTTCCGGGGATAAAGACACGATAAGAGCATCCAATCAATGGTACGTGAGTTCGAACCCCGCCTCGACAATTCGTAAATGAGCAGTCTCTTTAGAAATCCAGCACAATGGACTCAGCGTAAAGTGTCGACCCTGATCCACCTAAGCATGCCGCGCAGGCTAACCCAGACAGTCACGTTTCGCCTACTATAGATTTTCTGTTTTAGGAATCATTACTCTATACCTCTATTCCCCTGAGGCGGAATGTGTCGGCCCAGAACAGTCTGTGCGGACAGCGCAGGCTAATCTGATCGACACATTACGCAGATGCTATAATGTTGGTTTTCTCGCGAGGCGGCTCAAATGTCATCGTCGTTCGAATATCACAAGTGGCTCGATGGTCTGTGTAAAGGTGCATGGTATACATATTCAACAGAGTAGCGAACTGGCCGTCGTGACCTTCCATTGAAAACGGTGTTTAACCTAAATTAGCTTCCAGTGTATCAAGTATGTGGGAGGTGCTATAATATATATCTGAGCCCATGTGAATCAAGCAGAGCCCCGGTAGCTTAAGCGGGCTGTCAATTCAGAGGTTAGGAGTTCGAACCCCGAGCACGGCCAATATTATCTCTGACGTTTGATAGAAGTCACTGTGACAAGCCTCATTCGTCTTCCAACAATGAACTAATAGCCTATGAGTTTAAACAGTCTGTTTGCTTCGAAGGTCAGTTGTGTGCCATACTGGTGTGGGAAAGCCAGTAAACGCATGAGTCGGTGAACTGACCGCCGTGATATGATTGAAAAAGTGTTGATAACATCAATATATGAATCAATCAACCAATCAATCAATCCATGAGAATCAAACCAGGAACTATAGCTATCTATAGTCCCTGATCAAACCAACGACATGGTGTTAGAATGAGCTCTATACTTCATTCACTTTTTACTCTTATTCTGATAATGTCATTTGCTTCTCTTATTTGTATGTGTTTGAAAACTCCTTAATGTTTAAGTGTTGCCTATAATCTTGTTTGAAAACTCCTTAATGTTTAAATGTTGCCTATAATCTTGTTTGAAAACTCCTTAATGTTTAAGTGTTGCCTATAATCTTGTTTGAAAACTCCTTAATGTTTAAGTGTTGCCATTTATCTTGAATTTATAATCGATCTGTTAATACTATATTGCAAATCAAGCTTTCACTTGTCTTAAGTGCGATTTTCTATGAATTATGGTCCTTATAGATAAGACTATTTATGAACGCGAAATTTATCTTCCTGTAGCGATGTGGGTTTAACATATGCGTATCGTATTATATACGACTTTAATCTACAACTACGAACCGTTCAGGCTAAGACTAGCCTATAAATTCAGGCTGTCTAATCGTGATCTATGAAGCTCACTACTTGTATGCATAGTTCAATATTTCGTTAGGATACCACTACTAATGAGCCGTTCTGGAGAAAACCAACAATGTGGACTCGGCGTAAAGTATCGATCCGGAGTAGCCTAAGCATGTCAAACAGGCTAACATGAACAGACTAGTTTTGTCTCCTGTGGATTTCCTGTTTCAGGAATAATTACTCTATACGTCTAACCCCCCTGAGACGGAATATCTCTGGATTAGTCCGCGCAGGCTGATCTGGATCGATACGCATAGTCCATAATGTCGGTTTTCTCGTGGGACGGCTCATAAAAATAAGTACATTGGACTTGTTCATAACAAAGGGTGGCGATACAGGGTAGGTATAAACTTACCCTTTTCAACATACGACCAATCTGTAATACACGGCTTACGATACATAAAGACAGACTAGTGGAACATTTCTATAATTAAAGATATAATTATTGACTTTTGTTAAAAAATATTGTGGTAAAATATGAGGATTATTTTTCTTTTCCAGTAATGTTTCCAAAAACCAGTAGACAGTAGATGCGTCAAATTGTTTCTTTATGTAAAACAGGATTATAATGTAACACAAAACACTCAAAAAAATATGTCATGTTGAGAGAAAAAACAGATCGTGTTCTGCATTAACTCTTATCTTCATGTAGGTTGCAAGAACAGAATTACAAATTACATGAAAGTCGAAAGGCAATCTCAACCACGGTGCTGGTAAATAAGGGGAGTCTATATTAAAATTTACTTGTTGTAATGTTGTAAATCTTATCTCTTATTCGAAGTTTAAACTGAAACTAGAGGACTAGATAAGAGGGAGGCTCTTTCTCCCATAACTAAGACTAGAGGACTAGATAAGAGGGAGGCTCTTTCTCCCATAACTAAGACTAGAGGACTAGATAAGAGGGAGGCTCTTTCTCCCATAACTAAGACTAGAGGACTAGATAAGAGGGAGGCTCTTTC